>JAXLNO010006147.1:59617-85899 GCA_038087875.1 Malacoraja senta | reverse complement strand
GGTGTCCGCGCCGACCAGTGATCACCCCGTACACTAGCACTATCCTACGCACATTAGGGACAATTTAACAATTTTGCGGAGGCCGATTAATCTACAACCCTGAACGTCTTTGAAATGTTGGAGGAAACCGGAGCACCCGGAGTAAAAACCCACGTAGGTCAAGGGGAGAACGTACAGACTCCGCACAGACAGCACCCATAGTCAGGATCGTACCCGGGTCTCCGGCGGTGAGGCAGCAACTGTACCGCTGCGCCACTGTGCCGCGCAGAATTATATCATGGTTTCCTCCGTCATAAACGCACCCAATATGTGCTCGTAATGTCCTGTTTGCCAGCTTGTTGACCCTCTGTTCCCCTCCTGCATGGTTTAGAAGCCGTTGCTGTGGACGGAGAGACGTGGATGTGAGCAGCCATTGAGGGTGGCCAAGGTGCTGGTGAGCCCCCCCCCCCCCCCATCTGCTCTGTGTGGGCTGAGCTTCGAGGGGCTGCGCTTCGATGGAGGACCACATGAGGGGGCACAACAAGGAGAAGCGTTATGAGTGCGACGTGTGTGGCCAGGCGTGTCAGCGCCCGAGCCAGCTGGAGATCCACCGGCGGGTTCACACGGGGGAACGCCCCTTCGACTGCTCGCAGTGCGGCAAGAGCTTCACCAGCTTCAGCCACCTGCTGCGGCACAACCGCGTGCACTCCGGCGAGAAGCCCTTCACCTGCTCCGACTGCGGCAAGAGCTTCAAGACGACGAATGATGTGAAGACCCACCGGCAGGTGCACACGGGCGAGAAGCCCTATGGCTGCTCCACCTGCGACATGAGCTTTGTCCGGTTGTCGGGGCTACGGCAGCACCGGCGGGTGCACAGCAGTGAGCGGCCCTTCACCTGCTCCGACTGCGTCAAATGCTTCAAGTCGTTACCAGAGCTGAAGAGGCACAGGCGCTTGCACACTGGGGAGTGGTCCTTCACCTGCAGCGACTGCGGCAAGGGCTTCACCCACTCCAGCAACCTGCTGGAGCACCAGCGCACCCACACTGGCGAGCGCCCCTACACCTGTGCCCAGTGCGGCAAGGGCTTCATTCAGTCCAGTAATCTGCTGTTGCACCAGCGCACCCACACCGGCGAGCGTCCCTACATCTGTGCCCAGTGCGGCAAGGGCTTCACCTCCTCCAGCAGCCTGCGGGTGCACCAGCGCTCCCACACCGGCGAGCGTCCCTACACCTGTGCCCAGTGCGGCAAGCGCTTCACCCACTCCAGCAGCTTGCGGGTGCACCAGCGCACCCACACCGGCGAGCGTCCCTACACCTGTGCCCAGTGCGACAAGCGCTTCACCTCCTCCAGCCACTTGCTGCTGCACCAGCGCACCCACACCGGCGAGCGTCCCTACTCCTGCGCCCAGTGCGGCAAGGGCTTCAGCCAGTCTGGTGAACTGCTGAGGCACCAGCGCACCCACACCAGCGAGCGCCCCTACACCTGTGCCCAGTGCGGCAAGGGCTTCACCCACTCCAGCAATCTGCTGTCCCACCAGCGCACCCACACCGGCGAGCGTCCCTACACCTGCGCCCAGTGCGGCAAGGGCTTCACTCGCTCCAGCAACCTGCTGTCCCACCAGCACACCCACACCGGCGAGCGCCCCTACAACTGCGCACAGTGCGGCAAGGACTTCACCAGCTCCGGCACCCTGCTGGTGCACCAACGCACCCACACCGGCGAGCGTCCCTACACCTGCGCACAGTGCGGCAAGGGGTTCACCTGCTCTGACAGCCTGCTGAAGCACCAGCACACCCACACCGGCGAGCGCCCCTACACCTGTGCCCAGTGCGGCAAGGGCTTCACTCAGTCCAGCGGCCTGCTGGAGCACCAGCGCACTCACACCGGCGAGCGCCCCTACACCTGCGCCCAGTGCGGCAAGGGCTTCACCCGCTCCTCCAAGCTGCTGCCCCACCAGCGGGTGCACACTGGCGACCGTCCCGTCCCCAGCCCGGTGTGTGGGGAACGCATTGCCACGGCCTTCCATGCCCTGTCTCACCAGTGCGTGCACACCAGTGGCCAGCCCTACGACTGCCCGTACTGCGGTGAGGAGTTTGACAGCTCGCGGGGGTTGCGGCAGCACTGGCGGACCCACGCCGGCGAGCAGCTGCTCCCACTGTGACAGAGCACGGGGGCTGCGGGAGCACCAGTGGTTACACACCGGAGAGAGACCCTTTGTGTGCGCTGAGTGTGGCAAGGGTTTCACCCGCCTTGACCACCGACGAGTCCACACCAGCCAGCGCCCCTTCACCTGCCTGCTCTGCAGCAAGACCTTTGCCCGCTCCTCCAGCCTGCTGGCACACCGCCACGTGGATAGATAGGGGCTGTTTAGGTAGACACAAAATGCTGGAAGGAATTAGTAATGTTTCAGGGTCGAGGCCCTTCTTCAGTGTCGACCCGAAACGTCACCCATTCCTTGTCTCGAGATGCTGCCTGACCCGCTGAGTTACTCCAGCACGCGGTGAATGTAACCTATCCACGTTCTCCACTGATGCTGCCTGACCCGCTGAGTTACCCCAGCACTTTGTGTTAGTCATAGAGTGATACATTGTGGAAACAGGCCCTTCGGCCCAACTTGCCCACATCGACCAACAAGTCCCAGCTACACTAGTCCAACCTGCCTGTGTTTGGTCCATATCCCTCCAAACTTGTCCTATCCATGTAACTGTCTAACTGCTTCTTAAACGTTGGGATAATCACAGCCTCAACTACCTCGTGTGACAGTTCCATACACCCACCACCCTCTGTGTGAAAAAGTTAACCCTCAGTTTCCTATTAAATCTTTTCCCCTTCACCTTGAACCCATACCCTCTGGTCCGCGATTCCCCGGGGTATGGGGAGAAGGCAGGAACGGGGTACTGATTGTGGATGATCAGCCATGATCACATTGAATGGTGGTGCTTGTTCGAAGGGCCGAAGGGCCTACTCCTGCACCTATTGTCTTGTCTAATGTATCAGGACTAGGTGTGCATTTCACCCTACACTTGCGCTTGGTGCTCCAAGGCCAGCTGGATCTCCCGGTTTCCAACCATTTTAACTCCCCTTCCTACTCCCACACTGATGTTTCTGTCCTGGGGCCTCCTCCATTGCCAGAGTGAGGTGACACGCAAACTGGAGGAACAGCACCTCATAGATTATAGCCCAATGACATGAACATTGAATTCTCCAAATTAAGGAGACTCCCCCCTCCTAATCAAGTCATGGAGTCTGTCCCGACCCCATCTCTTTTTTCCAGCTTTCTCCCGACTCCATCAGTCCAAAGAAGGGTCCAGACCCGACCCGTTGCCTGTCCATTCCCCTCCAAAGTGCCGGTAGAACTCAGCAGGTCAGCCATCCGTGGTGAGAAACAGATGGATAAGTGTTCCTATTACAAGCTCTCCTTGGCCCTGTCGAGAATGTGGTGTCCATTCTTGGGATGGTATACAAGGTCCGCGATGACCAGTCATAAACAGCCCCCCCCGCCCTCCCTCGTGGGCCATTTCTTTGTAATTCCTCTTTCTTCTCGCTGGATGACAAGCAGAACCATCTTGGCTTAACAGTAGATGTATCTTCTTCCTTTTGGCCTTTCGTTTCTGCAGGTATTTACAGCGGAATCAAAACTACTTCCCTTAGGTCCTGATCTTCCATTTGTTTTAGTAAAGGTAGAACCTTTGACAGTTGTGATTGGTTTAGGATCTTGAATACCCCCATAGCGTAAATTTGACATGAACCATACTTCCTTTTCTATGAAGTTCCCCAGATCAGGAAGCATGGCCTCTCCATTCTCATTTTCCTCCAACAGACCAGCTTTACCTTTTCTCTAAGTCTATAGGGCAGTTTTAGAGTGATCATTTTCATATTGCTGACAACATTCGTTTCTTGCATGTGGTCTAAGAGGGTAGTCATTTCTTTCATACTTCTAACAAATATCACAAACTCCCGCAATGCTTTTGCATCTTCTGGCTGGATAGCTGTCCAAGCTTAGGCCTTCTTCATGAGGATGTCTTTGGATCATGGAAGTTTAAAGGGACTTTTATGTAGTGTGTCGGCAGCGCGCGGCGACTGCGGAGGATTCAACAGCCCCGACCACAGGTGAACAAAAGGGGAAGATGATTGAACTTAATTACCTTCCATCACAATGAGGAATGTGGATTCCACTGTGGTGGATGTTTATGTTAGATTTGATTTTATGTGGCGGTGTGTCTTGTTGCTTTTTACTCAGTATGGCTGTATGGTAACTCAAATATCACTGTACCTTAATTGGTGCATGTGACAATAAATTCCAACTTGAACTTGATCAGCTTTCGTCTATATATTAAAAAAAGGATAATGCTGACTGATCGTGCACAATTGTGACGGCTTGATTTCAAAGACAGGACAGGACAGGGGCATTTCCTGAGGGATTCGGGTGGTTGGAAGAGGTTTCGTCTGTGTTTTTCCCCTCGGTTGTTGTCTGGGGAGGAAGGCGGCGGCACTCGGCCTGTCAGGGCTAGGATGCGCGGGAGGAAGGCTGAGCTTGGATTGAGGCTTGGAAGGCTGAGCTCGCCTCCCCTGCCCCGACCCGCATCCGGTCCACCACGGAGGGGGAAGCGAGCAAACTCCACATGGACAGCGTCGGTGGTCGCCCTGACCGGAGACAGGCCCTTCGGCCCCTCTCATCTGTGCTACCCAGGGCTTTCTGCAACACAATCTTGCACTGTTATGCACTGGATATTGCATTTGTTGCGTTAGTCATCACTGTATGTACACTGTTTGCTCTGGCGGCTGCGTGTGAACGGGCGATTTCATCACCTCCCGATCGATGTGCAGAACAACAAACTAATGAAGCATCTGGAACACAGTTCTCCTGGGTTGCTGCAGGCTGAAGCATCAAAGTACTACCCTGTTGAGCCCCATCAGTCCCACAGCACAGAAACACACAGCCATGCCTATCGAAATTAGTCCCACATGCCCACGTCTGGCCCCTCACCCTCTGCCTTTCCCACTCATGCCTTTAGAAAGGAGATGAGGAGGAATTTCTTTAGCCAGAGAGTGGTGAATCTGTGGAATTCATTGCCACAGAGGGCGATGGAGGCCAAGTCACCGGGTATTATTTAGATTTTAGAGACTGCGCGGAAACAGGCCCTTCGGCCCAACGAGTCATCGCCGACCAGTGATCACTCCGTACACTAACTCCATCCTACACACATTAGGGACAATATTACAGAAGCCAATTAACCTACAAACCAACTGGTCTTTGGAATGCGGAAGGAAACCGGAGCACCCGGAGAAAACCCACACAGGTCAAGGGGAGAACGTGCAAACTCCGTACAGACAGCACCCGTATTCAGGATGGAACCCGGGTCTCTGGCGCTGTGAGGCAGCAACTCTACCGTTGCACCACTGTGTATTTTTGCTATCATTTCATTTATTACTCACACCAGCAGAGTTGTGCACAAATGGTTCACATTAATAATGTCAATCTGAGGGACAACTTTTCCACACTGAGGGTGGTGGGTGTATGGAACAAGCTGCCGGAGGAGGTAGTTGAGGCAGGGACTATCACAACGTTTAAGAGACACTTGGATAGGCCAGGTTTGGAGGGATATGGGCCAAACGCGGGCAGGTGGGACTAGTGTAGATGGGGCATGTTGGTCGAGGTGGGACTAGTGTAGATGGGGCATGTTGGTAGGGGTGGGACTAGTGTAGATGGGGCGTGTTGGTCGGTGTGGGCAAGTTTGGCCGAAGGAAGGGCGTGTTTCCATGCAAGGTCATGACCCCGAGGGACATTAATAATAATAATAATAATAAATTTTATTTATGGGCGCCTATACAAAAGTCTCAAGGACACCTTACAAAATTTAACAAAGAAACATATAATCAGAGTAAAATAAGTTATAAAGACATCACCAATACACAAATTAAAGACAGAAATTCGATCCAAAAAAACAACAACAAATTCAGAAACACAATGTGAAGAGAGAGCAGCGGCAGCCAAATCGCGCCAGCGTCCACTCTCCCTCCCGACCGCCATCTTGGACACAGACTAACATAGACATTACACACAAAAATCATCCCCCCACAATGGTTACCACTGTGGGGGAAGGCACAATGTCCAGTCCCCAACCCGAGTTCTCCCCAAAGTCAGGCCTATTGAGGCCTCCGCTATTGCCTCTACGGAGGCCCGATGTTCCTGGCCGTTCTCACCGGTGCTGTTGCACCGGCGTCGGGAGAGTCCTCTCAGCGGCTGGGCCACCTGGAACGGCCGCATTCCTTACCGGAGGCCGCGGCTTCCGAAGCCGACAAGGCCGCGCTGGTTTGGAGCTCCCAGGCTCCCGATCTTAAAGTCGGCGCCGCCCGATCCTCTCCGCAGACCCGCGGCCTGGAGGTGTTGAACTCGGCATTCACAGCTCACCGGAGCTCCAGCGCGGCGACCCAGGCAAGGCATCGCCTGCTCTACTCCGCAAAAGCGCTCCAGCGCTGTGCCGCCACTGAAGCCGAGGTGCTGGGCGGTCCCCGTCAGGAAACGGCGCTCCACGCCCGCTGGTAGGCCACGAGGACGGGTCGACGGGGCAGCCCGGAGAAAAAGCTGCCTCACCGACCAGGTAGGGACCTAGAATATAATTACCCCCATTCGCCCTACATTTAAAAAGTAGATTTCTCCAACGGACGAGACACTGGACACACTAAAACTATGAAAAAAAGTGAATTAAACGGACGGCTGCTGATTAGCAGCCGTTCCCCAACATGGCTCCTCCTCAGAGATTTTACTGAGGACATTTAAACCAGAAAAGTAAACTTTCTTTGTTAACAATGAATGACCCAGAGAAAGGAGAATGTTACTCTTGGAAGTTCATAGTCTTCTTAGAGTTCCTAGAGTTCTATGAACTTCCAAGAGTAACATTCTCCTTTCTCTGGGTCATTCATTGTTAATAAAGAAAGGTTACTTTTCCTGTTTAACTGTCCACAGTAAAGTCTAGTCAGAAGTGAGCCCACCTGCTTCAGCCATGATGAATTAACAAATCATCACTATTCACTTCTCAGATGTTTGAATAGGTCAGAACATTCCCTCCACCATGACCCTTGACACCAATGTTCCTCGGGGTCATGACCTTTCCACCCACAACTTGTGGCCTGGTCTCAGGCCAATGGAATCCAGACGTCCGTCCACTGGTCAGAACACTATTTCAGGACTTCCGGTGGCGCCATGTTATACTAACCGGCGTGCACCTAGCTCCGCTCTCGAAAATGTTCGCGATTTTTCGCGTTAAAACTGGTCCATAAGTCGGAATTGGATTAAAAACCTTACCGGAGCTTCTGGTCGCCGGGCTGATGACGTCATCAGTAAGCGAGATGTTTTAAACGGTGGCTTAAAGGCTTTTAAATGAGAAAACTGTCTCCAGCCAAGAGCCCTCAGAGATCAGTTAAAAAGCTGCTGAAAAATCTGAAGAATCCTGAAGGAGAAGTTACCTCTGAAGTTTCTGGAGTGGCTGTAAACATGGATACAAGAACTAAGACAGAGCTGACTAAGGATAAAGAACTTGAGGATTTAAAGTAATCAGTGAAGGATATGATAGATGAAATTATGGATGAAAATAAAACTCTGATGGGACAAATGATGGAAAAAATCGAAAAGATGATGCAGGATTCGAACGCTGGTAATCAGAAGGTGGCTGATTCACTGGATACTATAAATAAACAAATTGATGATGTGAAAGATGGACTATCGTGAAGAATGGATCAGATGGATGAAGTTCCTACGGACAGGTTCACGACTGTGCTTGAAACAGAAGCTGCAAGTATGGCAACAATTACGGAATTGGAGATAAATATGGCTCGAGTGGTTGAAGACATGGTGAAAATGAGGCAAGAACATGATCAAAGGAAGCAAGAATATGAGCAAACTTCAGTACAGATGATGACTCAACTGGGGAAAGTTGCAGAAATGCCTGGACCTGGAAGCTCGCTCTAGACACCAGAATTTGAGAATTCTTGGATTCTCAGAGGGAACCGAGGGAAGGGACATTCGTGAGTTTGCCATGCGCTTACTTAAACAACTGCTTAATCTCTCCAAAGAACCGAAAATTGAAGTGGCTCATCGTGTTCCAAGATTTAAACCGAGATCTCAAGTTGGAAAAGACCACCCACGACATATTATTGTGAAATTTCGAGACATTTCAGAACTGGGTGATGAGCAAAATCAAATACGGAGTGCAGCTGAGGATGGAAAATGACATTATCAAAATATTCAGGGGCTATCCGTATGAAATCGTGCAAAAGAGAAATCAATTCGGAAAGGCAAAAGATCTTTTAAGAGGGAAACAAGATGTCAGATACGGTGTTTTTTATCCAGCTAAAATGTGCATCTCTTATAATGGACGTGAAAGATCATATGTAAAACTGGAGGATGCGTACAAATATGCCCAGAGCATCGTTGAAAAGTAGAGAACGAATGGTATGAATAAATCCTCTTTTTTTATTAGAATTCCACAGTGAATGGAGGTTTGGCAGCTCAGGACCATTTCAAGCAGTGTTTTGTTTAGGATGGCAAGACTGTTATCTGTGGAATTTTAACTCAAGGACATTCTGTGTTCCAAACGAAGTAAACAGCCGAACTGAAGAGAATGGACTATATCAGAAGCATTAATTGTTTAATGGATTATAATATTAAATCCAATTGTAAGAATTTATCCTATTAACAACTTAACAATTTAACAAGTAATTAATATTAAACTAGAATAGTAACGGACGCTAATAAAAAAAAAAATAACGAACTAACATAACTAATATAAATTTTTACTGAATCTAAACCTTATCTATAAATGGGAGGGGATGAGAAATGAGCACCTGGCTCAGGTCCAGGAGCACACTTCATTAACCCCTTCAACCAACAGTGGACTATTATTGAAGCTAAAATCATTTGTTTAATAATTAGTAGCTAAAATTGCGATATATATATATGTTATAATGAAATATATAGGATAAATTTGTATTATATATCTGAATGTGAGGCCCCGTTCTATTATGTTATGATTAACCAAGGGAGTGGAGTTATTTGTTTAACATCAACAATGGAAGTCGAAACAAGGTTTTCTCCCACCTACAGGTGGGCCACTTGTTACAGTGTCGACCATTTTAGACAATGTATTTTCACTTTTTCAATTTTTTTAAAATTAATATTATTATCACATAAAGTCACATGTTTGTGTTTTGTGTTTAGTGATAAGCGTAAAAGGGATATGCCAACAAAACTTAGTAATGCAAAGGTTCCCCCAATACCCAAAGACCTGGGACATGGATGCACCGCAAGATTTAAAAGTTTTATAATATTCAAAATGCAAGATGTTAAACAAAAGAACCTAGGAGTCTCATTCTGCAGTTGGAATATAAGAGGTATTAACGAACCTATTTAAAGGGGTAAGATACTAGCTCAGCTGAAACTGTACAACTCTGTACAACTCATCTTCTTACAAGAAACTCATCTAAAATCTCAAGATCAAGCTAGGTTGAGGGCGAAATGGATAGGTCAAATATATCATTCTTCATATACTTCGAAATCTAGAGGTACGTCAATTATTATTAGAAAAGGTATACCATTCAAAGCAAAGAATACCATAACAGACATTGAAGGGAGATATTTGATAGTTACCGGAGAAATTCATGATACTCCAATTACCTTGGTAAATATATACACGCCTAACTTTGACAACCCTCATTTTTTCAATAAAATTCTGAACATAATCGCAGAGTTTAATTATCAAAATGTTATAATAGGAGGAGACTTTAACTGTGTTTTAGATCCGTATGTAGACAAATCAAGCCAAAAACAGAGAGGGAATAAGAAATCTAAAACTGGTGAACTTTTAAATACTAATATAAACAATACCAATATAGCAGATGTTTGGAGAATTGCTAATCCGACTGGCAGGGAATACTCGTTTTATTCAATGGTACACAAAACATACTCACATATAGATTATTTCCTGGTGGATACAAAATTAGTCCCTCACACTGTGAACCCAGCATACCATACAAACTCGATTTAAGACCATTCACCACTAACTTTCTTTTTAAAGCGATGTCTAAGAATAAATCATTTTGGAGATTCAATTCTCAAATCCTAAAAGATCCGCAAGCGAGTATATATTTAAAAGAACAAATGGACGTCTTTTTTTAAAATAAATGACACTCCAGATATATCGCCTATGGGAATCTTTTAAAGCATTTATTAGAAGTGTTATAATCTCATATCAAGCTTTTCAAAATAAAAATAATAAGAATGAACAAAGACAGTTAGAAGAACTTATTAGACAAATGGATATAGATAATGCTAAAGATCCATCAATAGATAAACATAATAAAATAATAATTTTGAAATTTAAATTAAAAAACTATTATCAGCCAAACTTATAAGACTTTTCCAAATTACAAAACAGGAACACTTTGAATTTGGGGATAAACCGCATAAACTGTTGGCACGTCAGCTAAAAAAATGAGAAAAAGAACATACGATCCAAAAGATTAAATCAGATAGAGGGGAATTATTAACCATACCGAAGGATATTAATAAAAGATTTGCGCAATTTTACGAGAATTTGTACACATCTAAAACGACAACTGACTCCAATAAAATTACAGAGTTCTTGGATAATTGTAATCTTCCAAAGTTAGAGTTGAAGGAACAAGAGGAATTGGGTGCACAAATTTCAATTAAGGAATTAGAAGATACAATAAACTCATTAAAGAATGGAAAAACTCCAGGTCCTGATGGATTTACTAATGAATTTTATAAAAGCTTTTATGACAAAATTATACCATGGTTACAAAAAATGTATCAATATGCTTTTAAAAAACAAATATTACCTGATACATTAGCTGAATCAACGATTACACTAATACTTAAAAAAGACAAAGATATAGAAGAACCGTGTTCATATAGAGCTATAGCATTGTTAAATACAGATAAAAAAATATTAGCGAAAACATTAGCTAGAAGATTAAGTAAATATATTAGTAAATTAATAAACCCAGATCAGACAGGGTTTATCCCTAAGAGATATTCATCTAATAATATGAGACGTCTACTCAATATAATGCACTCACACAAAATTGAAGAACAAGAATTATGAATTATTTCGCTGGACGCTGAAAAAGCATTTGACCAAGTAGAATGGAATTATATGGATAAAGTATTACAAAAATTCCAACTGGGAGAGAATTTTATTTTATGGATTAAATTATTATATAATAAACCTACAGCTAGAATATTAACTGATAACATATTATCCTCGAAATTTCAACTATCATGGGGAAATAGACAAGGATGCTCATTATCACCACAGTTGTTTGCTCTCATAATTGAACCTTTAGCAGAAAAAATTAGAACACATCCAGATATCCATGGGTATATTACTAAATACTCAAATAATAAAATATCCTTATACGCGGATGATATATTATACCTATTTCAATCGATTCCTATATACCTACCAAAGAAGTTTTTTTTTAAACTGGACTCAGACATTATTAATTTTATATGGGACTATAAATCACATAGAATACAAAGAACACACTTGAACAAAGCTAAAGTATTAGGGGGCTTAGCACTCCTAACTTCATGTATTATTGTTGGTCAGTAAATATTAAAAATATGATTCAACTGATGGACAACTCTGCCCAGCAAGTGGACTGGATTGTAATGGAGAGGGAGGACTGCTCCTCTGGAAACATTGGAGCGATTCTCCTCTCACCAATGAAACTGAATAACATAAATTATAACAAAAAAACAATTATACATAGTACAATCAGAACTTGGAAACAAATAAAACAAAATTTAAAGTTAAGAAATCTATCGCTTTTATCTCCAATAGTTAATAACCCTTCGTTTAATCCCTCTATTACAGACAAATCTTTTATACAATGGGATAGACTAGGAATTAAAACGTTCGGTGATTTGTATGAAACTGGAAAATTACTATCATTCCAACAACTACAAATAAAATATAAACTGGGAAATTATCAATATTTTAAATATTTTCAAATATGTGACTATTTGAAAAAATATACAAAAGATCATTATAATATCCCAGCAGATGTATTGGATGAAGCAATGCAGATACAAGCTGAATCAGCAAACTTAATATCATATTTGTATAATATTATCTTAAATGTAGAAATACCATCTACGGAAGGTATTAGAAGACTGGAAACAAGAATTAGCTATTAAAATCTCAAAGGAAAGGTGGAATGAACATTTATTAAATGTGCATAAATGTTCGATTAATGTAAGACACACTTTAATACAATTTAAAATTTTACATAGATTATATTATTCAAAAACTAAAATTAATAAAATTTTACCAAATATATCATCCATTTGTGATAAATGTCAATCTCAAGAAGCTACTATAGCACACTCATTTGTTTTTTGTAAAAAAATTCAAACATTTTGGATTGAAATTTTTGAAATCTTTACAAAATTATTTAAAATAAAACTGATACCAAAAGCAGAATGGATTATCTTCGGAACAACGGAAGATAGTCCTGAACTAAATGTGTTTCAAAAGAAATTAATAGACTATGGGTTAATAACTGGAAAAAAATTAATCCTAAAATTCTGGAAAAATGCTCCAATACCAACTATAAACATGTGGATTTCAAATATGTTCGAAACATTACACCTAGAAGAGATAAGACTCCTCCTGGCAGGTAAACCAGATCACTTCCACCTGACGTGGTCTGCATTTATAGAATTATTACAAGTATAGGGTGCAAAAGTACTTTAAAAAAACCTGAGGTCAGGTAAAGGGGGATGAAAGCTGGAGAGTTGGTATATCCCATTTGCGTGATGCTTATAACAAAGTATTTGTTTTTCTCTTTTTCCACTTTTTCTTTCTTCTTCTTTAGGGTCTATCTCTTAATCCTTTCTTTTTAATTTCTTTCTTACAGGGTCTTTGTTCTTTCTTGTTGTCATGTTTTTACACCTTCACTATTTTCCTTCACTTTCTCTTTTTTCTTAATCTCAACCTTTCCTTTTTATTAGTGTAAAAAATGATGGAGTACATTAATTGTAATAATATATACGTGATGAGTGCTCATGTAATTGGTTGTAATGTAATGTACTTCTAATAAATAAAAAAAATTTAAAAAAAATAATAATAATTTACTTTGGGAAGATGGTGTAAACCACCTTCTTGAACCACTGATGAAGAACAGTGATGATCAACCTTCTGATGAAGAACAAGCTATATATTTTCAGACGAACATGGTACATTACTTGGAACAGAACCTTCAGGTAGCAATGTAGCCATGGACTTGCTCACCTTGTCCATCTTGTTGGTAGAGATTACGGGTTTGGAAGATGTTTCCAGAGTAACCTGGGCAAGTAATTGTTGCATAGTTTCAGATGGTGCACACTGCAGCCACTGTGCTTGGAGGTGGAGGGAATGAATGCATATTTACTGTGGATAATGCGATGGCAATGAGGTGGCTTGCTTTGTCTTTGTTGGTGTTGATCTACTTGAATTTTGTTACTGCCTCACTCCTCCAGGCAAGTGTAAAATATTCCATCCGTCATATTGAGGCCACACGCAAATTGGAGGAACAGCACCTCATATTTCGCTTGGGCAGCTTACAAGCATGCGGTATGAATATTGATTTCTCTCATTTCAAGAGAGTCGTCTCTGACATACCAAATCTCCCCAATCTTTTCAGGAAGTAGAGGAATTAATGGGGTTTCTTTATAATCGCATCAGTGTGCTGGGTCCAGGAAAGATCTTCAGAGATATGCACGCTCAGGAATTTGAAGCGTTTGACTCTCTCCACCATCATCCCATTTGTATAAGACAGTTTGTGGGTTCTCATCCTTCCTTTTCCAAAGACCACAATCAGTTCCTCGCTCTGACTGACATTGAGAGCAAGGTTGCTGTGCTGGCACCATATGGTCAGTCGGTCGATCTCCCTTCTATACTCTGACTCATCACCATCTGCAATTCGTGCAACAACAATGAACTTGAAGATGGAGTTTGCATCACATGATTGGGTGGTAGTGTAAGTGGCTTTTCTGTGAACAGGGTATGTCTGACCAGTTTTCCACATTTTCCATAGGGTAGTAATTTTCCAGCTCATTGAAAGAGACTTACTTGAAGCACAGCTAGTTATGAAGCACAGCTATTTTATACCACAGTTGGTCAGACATGATTAAAAATCCACATATTCTTGCCTCAGTTTTCTTTGTGCAGCACACTGTAATCGATGATTGTTCTTGTGGATGCATAATTGAGGAATTACCACAGGAGTAAGTCCTTTGCTGCAATCATCCCTGTGCTCCTCGTGATCTCTTGCCAACATAGCTTATCAAGATCATCTTTTTTGTCTAGATTCTCATTTAATGCAATGTATTAATCATCTCAGCAGTCCCATGTTGTATCAAATGTCATTTTCTCTGGTTAACATTTATATATCATTTTAAGCTATATCAGATAGCTAATATGTTTCAACAAAATGTTAAGACGGAAAATAAACTTTTAATTAAGCTGCTGGAAATAACTCTATATCTCTAAGTTCACTGTACCCCTTTTCATCACTATTTGATGTTGAGCTTTTTCTCAAAAACAATAGGTTGCTCTGTTGTAAAATCCAGGCTCCTGATTTCCCTATTTTACTACCATTTAAATGGCCATATTATCATTTCCCGGTCCACTAAATTATGCCCATTATTTCCCAGTTTTTAAATGTAGTGCTATCCAAGAAGTAATGATAGCTGCATTTAGTATGGCAAATTAGTAGCATAGTTGTCATAAAGAATAAGGGTAAATAACTACTGTCTTAAAGCCCTGTCCCATGGTACGAGTTCATTCCAAGAGCTCTCCCGAGTTTGCCCTGATTCGAACTCGGAGATTTACAGTAATGGCCACTCGTCGGTGCTCGGGGCTCTCGTGGACATTTTTCAACATGTTGAAAAATCTTAACGAGTCTTCCCGTGCTTACCTGCCGTTAGCGAGTCTACCCGAGTACCTACCGTCAGCATTACGAGCCGCTAAGAGACGTCCCCGAGCTCCGACGTACCTGCTACGTTCATTCTCCGTGCTTACCACGAGTTTGATTTTTTTTAAACTCGGGAGAGCTTTTGGAATGAACTCGTACCGTGGGACAGGGCTTTTAGGGCATTGAATGGTTCACTTCTCCAGTTGGAGTGTCGCAGAGAATAAAAAATGAGACACTAAACAAATACTGCCCAATAATTTCCAAATGCTTTGACTGTGTATATTTTATACGGCTGGGTTTTCCCTTCCCTTCCCTTCTGATGAGCAGTAATAGTATTAAACTGTTAGTCACAATATCTATGTAAGAGATCTGAATGGTGTCAAGTTGGGAAAAGGGGAAGTACAACGAGGTCTGGGGTCCTGGTTCATCAGTCACTGAAAGTAAGCATGCAGGTACAGCAGGCAGTGAAGAAATCTAATGGCAAGTTGGCCATCATAACAAGAGGATTTGAGTATAAGAGCAAAGAGGTCCTTCTGCAGTTGTGCAGGGTCCTGGTGAGACCACACTTGCAGTTTTGGTCTCAGTTTTGAAGTGTAGGAGGAAACCAGAGACCCAGGAGAAACCCCACGTAGGTCATGGGGAGAATGTACAAACTGCGTACAGACAGCACCCGTAGCCAGGATTGAACCGAGGTTTCTGACACTGCTAAGCAGCAACTCTACCGCTGCGCCACCGTGCCATCAATGCTCCCAAAGCTACAGGATGAAACTTGTGGAATCAATTCAAGTGCAACACCTGCTGGTACTTTAATTTCAGAAAATGCACTAAAGATAAATACTTTTTTTTCTGTCTATCTACTTATAGAAACATAGACAATAGGTACAGGAGTAGGCCATTCGGCCCTTCGAGCCTGCACCGCCATTCAATATGATCATGGCTGATCATCCAACTCAGTATCCTGTACCTGCTTTCTCTCCATACCCCCTGATCCCTTTAGCCACAAGGGCCACATCTAACTCCCTCTTAAATATAGCCAATGAACTGGCCTCAACTACCTTCTGTGGCAGAGAATTCCAGAGATTCACCACTCTCTGTGTGAAAAATGTTTTCCTCATCTCGGTCCTAAAAGATTTACCTCTTATCCTTAAACTGTGACCCCTTGTTCTGGACTTCCCCAACATCGGGAACAATCTTCCTGCATCTAGCCTGTCCAACCCCTTAAGAATTTTGTACGTTTCTAGAAGATCCCCCCTCAATCTTCTAAATTCTAGCGAGTACAAACCGAGTCTATCCATTCTTTCTTCATATGAAAGTCCTGACATCCCAGGAATCGATCTGGTGAACCTTCTCTGTACTCCCTCTATGGCAAGAATGTCTTTCCTCAGATTAGGAGACCAAAACTGTACGCAATACTCCAGGTGTGGTCTCACCAAGACCCTGTACAACTGCAGTAGAACCGCCCTGCTCCTATACTCAAATCCTTTTGCTATGAATGCTAACATACCATTCGCTTTCTTCACTGCCTGCTGCACCTGCATGCCTACTTTCAATGTCTGGTGTACCATGACACCCAGGTCTCGTTGCATCTCCCCTTTTCCTAATCGGCCACCATTCAGATAATAGTGTACTTTCCTGTTTTTGCCACCAAAGTGGATAACCTCACATTTATCCACATTATTCTGCATCTGCCATGCATTTGCCCACTCACCCAGCCTATCCAAGTCATCTTGCAGCCTCCTCGCACCCTCCTCACAGCTAACACTGCCCCCCAGCTTCGTGTCATCCGCAAACTTGGAGATGTTGCATTCAATTCCCTCGTGCAAATCATTAATATGTATTGTAAATAGCTGGGGTCCCAGCACTGAGCCTTGCGGTACCACACTAGTCACTGCCTGCCATTCTGAAAAGGACCCGTTTACTCCTACTCTTTGCTTCCTGTCTGCCAGCCAGTTCTCTATCCACATCAATACTGAACCCCCAATACCGTGTGCTTTAAGTTTGCATACTAATCTCTTATGTGGGACCTTGTCGAAAACCTTCTGAAAGTCCAGATATAACACATCCACTGGTTCTCCCATATCCACTCTACTCGTTACATCCTCAAACAATTCTATAAGATTCGTCAGACATGATTTACCTTTCATAAACCCCTGCTGACTTTGTCCAATGATTTCACCATTTTCCAAATGTGCTGCTATCCCATATTTAATAACTGACTCTAGCAGTTTCCCCACTACCGATGTTAGACTAACTGGTCTGTAATTCCCCGTTTTCTCTCTCCCTCCCTTTTTAGAAAGTGGGGTACATTAGCTACCCTCCAATACTCCAGAATCTAAAGTTTTGAAAAATTATCACTAATGCATCCACTATTTCTGGGGCTACTTCCTTAAGTACTCTAGGATGCAGCCTATCTGGCCCTGGGGATTTATGGGCCTTTAATCCATTCAATTTACCTAACACCACTTCCGGGCTAACCTGGATTTCACTCAGTTCCTCCATCTCATTTGACCCCCGGTCCCCTGCTATTTCCGGCAGATTAATTAAGTCATCCTTAGTGAAGACAGAACCAAAGTAGTTATTCAATTGGTCTGCCATGTCCTTGTTCCCCATGATCTATTCACCTGTTTCTGACTGCAAGGGACCTACATTTGTTTTAACTAATCTTTTTCTCTTCACATATCTATAAAAGCTTTTGCAGTCAGTTTTTATGTTCCCTGCCAGTTTTCTTTCATAATCTATTTTCCCTGTGAGTACAGGAGCAGGGCGGTTCTACTGAAGTTGTACAGGGTCTTGGTGAGACCACACCTGGAGATTGAGCGGTTCCTTTCATCAAGCCCTTTGACCCGGTGACGTTACGTGCACACCCCCTATAACTCCAGATGTGGTCTCACCAGAGCCCTGTAGCAAGGGTGGAAAACCGGGGGGGGGGGGCAGAGGGGACACGTCTCCCCGCATGTTTTGAGAAGTGGGGGACATCCCCCCCACTTTCCACTTTCTCAACTTTCCACGAGACAGTGGGGGTGGGACTGATGATCGAGGGCGCAATTATTGGAGGAGGGAGGAGTGGGGGTGGAGGGTGGGACTGAGGATAGAGCGCGGCGATTAGAGGAGGGAGACGTGGCACAGACCTGCGCCTCATCTGTAGGCAGGATCGATCCCGGCCGGCTCTCCGGCGCTGTCCCGAGTCCCCCCCCCACGGGTGGCCAGAGAGGTCGGCAGTCAGATGCGAGCTGTACCCCCAGGCCCACAGCCAGCGCAGAGAAACAGCCCTAAACCCAGCTCACTCTGCCTGTCCCGCCAGGTGAATCTGCCTGGACTTGCGGAAAATATGGCCAGCGCGGAGAAGCAGTGCTGGTGTCCCGTCAGTCCAGGCAGGGCTGTAGTTAACCCGGTGAGACAGGCAGTGTTGAGCTGCATTTAGCGCTGGATTGAGCCTCTGAAGCCTCACGTGCGTGTGTGTGAGTGTGCGCATGCGCGCGCGGCCGCACAAAAATCGTGTCCCCCGTCCCCTCCATGTTTTGATAGCGAGTTCTGCTCTTGCCCTGTACAACTGCAGAAGAACCTCTATACTCCTATACTGGACACATACTCCAGATGTGGTCTCACCAGAGCCCTCCTGTACAACTGCAGAAGGACCGCCGTGGATGATGCGTTTGACCACCCCGTCCATGTCCGACAGCGACGCCTCGATCAACCGCCCGCCCGCCCGGCTCGGGTGTTTCCGCTCACACACTCGGGTGTTTCCCCGGCGGCGGCGGCGGTTACACACTCGGCCCACTCGGGCTGTGACGTCACTCGGGCGTCACGTGAGTACAGGAGCAGGGAGGTTCTACTGCAGTTGTACAGGGTCTTGGTGAGACCACACCTGGAGTATTGCGTACAGTATTGTTCTCCTAATGGGATGCATTAGTGATAATTTTCAAAACTCTTTAGATTCTGGAGGAGTTCCTGAGGGATTGGAGGGTAGCTAATTGTCACCCCACATTTTAAAATGGCAGGGAGAGAGAAAACGGGGAATTACAGACCAGTTAGTCTAACATCGGTAGTGGGGAAACTGCTAGAGTCAGTTATTAAAAGATGGGATAGCAGCACATTTGGAAAATGGTGATATCATTGGACAAAGTCAGCATGGATTTATAAAAGGTAAATCATGTCTGACGAATCTTATAACATTTATCGAGGATGTAACTAGTAGAGTGGATAAGGGAGAACCAGTGGATGTGTTATATCTGGACTTTCAGAAGGTTTTCGACAAGGTCCCACATTAGAGATTAGTATGCAAACTTGAAGCACACGGTATTGGGGGTTCAGTATTGATGTGGGATAGAGAACTGGCTGGCAGACAGGAAGCAAAGAGTAGGAGTAAACGGGTCCTTTTCAGAATGGCAGGCAGTGACTAGTCAGGTACCGCAAGCCTCAGAGATGGGACCCCCAGCTATTTACAATACATATTAATGATTTGGATGAGGGAATTGAATGCAACATCTCCAAGTTTGCGGATGACACAAAGCTGGGGGGCAGTGTTAGCTGTGAGGAGGGGTGCTAGGAAGCTGCAAGGTGACTTGGGATAGGCTGGGTGAGTGGGCAAATGCATGGCAGACGGCAGTATAATGTGGATAAATGTGGGTTTATCCACTTTGGTGGCAAAAACATGAAAGTAGACTATTATCTGAATGGTGGCCGATTTGGAAAAGGGGAGATGCAACGAGACCTGGGTGTCATGGTACACCAGTCATTGAAAGTAGGCATGCAGGTGCAGCAGGCAGTGAAGAAAGTGAATGGTATGTTAGCATTCATGGCAAAAGGATTTGAGTATAAGAGCAGGGAGGTTCTACTGCAATTGTACAGGGTCTTGGTGAGACCACACCTGGAGTATTGCGTACAGTTTTGTTTCTCCTAATCTGAGGAAGGACATTCTTGCCATATAGGGGGTACAGAGAAGGTTCACCAGACTGATTCCTGGGATGTCAGGACTTTCATATGAAGAAAGACGGGATAGACTCGGCTTGTACTCGCCTAGAATTTAGAAGATTGTGGGGGATCTTATAGGAAACTTACAATATCTTAAGGGGTTGGACAGGCTAGATGCAGGGAAGATTGTTCCCGAGGTTGGGGAAGTCCAGAACACGGGGTCACAGTTTAAGGATAAGGGGGAAGTCTTTTAGGGACCGAGATGAGAAAAACATTTTTCACACAGAGTGGTGAATCTGTGGAATTCCTCTGCCACAGAAAGTAGTTGAGACCAGTTCATTGGCTATATTTAAGAGGGAGTTAGATGTGGCCCTTGTGGCTAAAGGTATCAGTGGGTATGGAGAGAAGGGAAGGTACAGGATACTGAGTTGGATGATCAGCCATGATCATATTGAATGGCGGTACAGGCTCGAAGGACTGAATGGCCTACTCCTGCACCTATTTTCTATGTTAAGGGGGGACTTGATAGAGGTCTTTAAAATGATGAGAGGGATAAACAGAGTTGACGTGGATAAGCTTTTTCCATTGAGAGTAGTAGCGAAGATTCAAACATCCGAGTTTAGTTCCCATAGTGCGAGTGTAGTTCCCATAGTGCGTTCGGCCGAACGCACT
The DNA here is from genome assembly GCA_038087875.1 of Malacoraja senta. NCBI lineage: Eukaryota > Metazoa > Chordata > Chondrichthyes > Rajiformes > Rajidae > Malacoraja > Malacoraja senta. Next base: position 65,354 of record JAXLNO010006147.1, on the reverse strand, counting down.
ACTCTCTGCAGAGCCTTCTTGTCCTGGGCAGGAGCAGGTTCCCCAAACCAAATCGTGATATTTCCGGGACAAGATGCTTTCCGCAGCCGCTGAGTAGAAGCACTGGAGGATCCTCAGAGACACTCTGAATTTCCTCAATTGCCTGAGGTGGTAAAGGCGCTGCCTTGCCTTACTCACCAGCGCTGCAGCGTGTGATGTCCATGTCATATCCTCAGAGATGTGGACTCCCAGGTATTTAAAACATCTCACCCTATCCACAGTATCCCCATTTATCCTCAATGGTGTGTACGTCCTCGGATGATGTGCCCTCCTAAAGTTCACGATCAGCTCATTAGTTGTTTTGATATTTAAGAGGGAGGCTGTTGTCCTGACACCAGTGCCAGATCAGCCACCACCTCCCGGTAGCCCTTCTCATTATTTTTAGTGATCTGGCCCACCACCAGTGTCATCAGCAAACTTGATTATCGAGTTGGAGCTGAACCTAGCCACACAGTCATGTGTGTACAGGGAGTACAGTAGGGGGCTGAGGACGTAACCCTGGGGGGATCCTGTGCTGAGGATGAGGGACTTCGATATATTTCCTCCCATCTTGACTACCTGGGGCCTGGCGGTGAGAAGGTCCAGGACCCAGGCACACAGGGGGGTGTTGAGCCCTAATTCCAGCAGCTTCTCCGGCCAGTCTGGTGGGGGGGACTATCGTGTTGAAGGCTGAACTGAAGTCTCTGAACAGCATCTTCACATAGCCCCCTTCTGGCTGTCAAGGTGAGAGAGAGCGGTGTGCAGAACCTGGGAGACCGCATCGTCCGTGGATCTGTTCGGACGGGTCCATGTGAGGGAGGAAGGTGCAGATGTGTTTCTTGACTAGCCTCTCAAAGCATTTCATGACTACCGAGGTGAGTGCCACCGACGGTAGTCATTCAGACAGGCTGGGGGAGGCATTTTTTAGATACAGGTACAATGATGGATCTTTTTGAAACAGGCAGGGACCACGGACTTGTCAGGGAGAGGTTGGATATTGTAGTGAGCACTGGAGCTAGCTGCGTAGCACAGGACTAAAGTACTCGCCCCCGAGATGCCATCTGGGGCCTACAGCTTTCCCCGTGTTCACCCCGTGTCAGAGCCCTCCTCACATCGTGCTCGGACAATAGAATGTGTGCACATTTCTCCCTTCAGCTTCGTTAGCCAGCCCCGCTGGCGGTATGTCGATAGTCGGGCAAACCTGGGGTGATGTTGCCCGACTTGCCAACGAGCATAGAAGGAGCTCCAGTTCATCAGCTAGGGAGGTGCCGGCACTTCCGGGTTGAGGGGGGTAAGTTTGTTACAGTCCGTAGCCCCTGCCACAGGTGTCTGGTGTCCTGCTGCTCCATCTGAGGACCATGACTACCCGACAGTGACAGTGTGACACTTTTAGATCCGACAGTATGTTGTCATTAAACCAGTTGGTTTTAAAATACATATTGGACTCGCGGCGGGTGATGCCTTACCTGGAACGCCGTTTAAAGCTCTGGAGTGTTGGGCCTGCTGCTTCAACATCATGGAGCTGTGGTTGCGGAGCTCCCAGCCCTCGGGCCGCGCTGATTTCAACATTGCGGAGCCATGGGGTCCCTTTGCCGAGGGCCGCCCAACGTGATCTCCACCCAGCTGAGCCTGTGGACTTCGGGAGCTGCGGTCTCCGGTAGGAAGTGGCCGATCGGAAGTCCAAGGCCGCTGAGAATGTTCTCCCGTTCCGACGTCGGTTGGTGACCCCCAAATTTCATTGTACCAATGGCCATGAGGGGGGGGGGGGTCCAAGAGGACAGGGTCCGTTGGAGACGGGTAAAGGGATCATCAATGGGGGCGAGGACTCCCTTCCCATGGAAGAACGGTGTGTGGCGGAGGCGATGGAAGAAGAGCTCCACATCGTGGCGGCCGCGGAATGCATTGAGGTGGGGACAGAGATTGGGAAACTTTTATAGGAAACAGAACGGGGCAATACGGGCTGAAAAGATGAAGTACGAAGGGAAGCTGGCCAGGAATATAAAGAAGGACAGTAAAACCTTCTTTAGATATGTTAAGGGAAAAGAGAGAGAGAGAGAGAGAGAGGGACAGAGATAGAGAGAGAGAGGGACAGAGAGAGAGAGGCAGAGGGACAGAGAGGGAGGGACAGAGAGAGAGAGAGGGACAGAGAGAGAGAGGGGGACAGAGAGAGAGGGGAGAGGGACAGAGAGAGAGAGAGGGATAGAGAGAGAGAGAGGGGGACAGAGAGAGGGTCAGAGAGAGAGAGAGCGATAGGAGAGAGACGGAGGGGGAGAGAGAGAGAGAGGTGGGACAGAGAGAGAGACCCACATAGAAAGGGAGAGAGAGAGGGGGGGGGCAGAGAAAGAGAGAGAGAGGGACAGAGAGAGAGAGGCAGAGGGACAGAGAGGGAGGGACAGAGAGAGAGAGGGGGACAGAGAGAGAGGGGACAGAGCGAGACATAGAGAGAGAGAGGGACAGAGAATGAGAGAAGGACAGAGAGGGAGAGAGAGGAAAAGAGAGAGTGAGGGACAGAGAGGGAGAGAGAGAGCGACAGAGAGAATGTGCTGGAGTGACATTTTGGGTCGAGACCCTCTGGTTTAGTTTAGTTTAGAGATGCAACGCGGAAACAGGTCTTTCGGCCCACGGAGTCCGCGCCGACCAGCGATCACCCCGTACACTAGCACTATCCTACGCACATTAGGGACAATTTAACAATTTTGCAGAGGCCGATTAATCTACAGCCCTGAACGTCTTTGAACGGTTTCCTCCACCATAAACGCACCCAATATGTGCTCGTAATGTCCTGTCTGCCAGCTTGTTGACCCTCTGTGTTCCCCTCCTGCAGGGTTTAGGAGCCGTTGCTGTGGATGGGGACGTGAGCAGCCATTGAGGGTGGCCAGGGTGCCATATAACCATATAACCATAACAGCACGGAAACAGGCCATCTCGGCCCTTCAAGTCCGTGCCGAACATTTTTATTTTTATTTTTTTTTAATTAAAAATAAAATACTTCCCCCTAGTCCCATCTACCTGCACTCAGACCATAACCCTCCATTCCTTTCCCGTCCTATACCCATCCAATCTATTTTTAAAGGATAACATCGAACCTGCCTCCACCACTTCCACTGGAAGCTCATTCCACACAGCTACCACTCTCTGAGTAAAGAAGTTCCCCCTAATGTTCCGCCTAAACTTCTGTCCCTTAATTCTCAAGTCATGTCCCCTTGTTTGAAATCTTCCCCTACTCTCAATGGGAAAAGCTTATCCACGTCCACTCTGTCTAACCCGCTCATAATTTTTAAAGACCTATATCAAGTCCCCTCTTAACCTTCTGCGCTCCAAAGAATAAAGACCTAACTTGTTCAACCTTTCTCTGTAACTTAGTTGCTGAAACCCAGGCAACATTCTAGTAAATCTCCTCTGTACTCTCTCTATTTTGTTGACATCCTTCCTATAATTAGGCGACCAAAATTGTGCTCCATACTCCAGAATTGGCCTCACCAATGCCTTGTACAATTTTAACATTACATCCCAACTTCTATATTCAATGCTCAGATTTATAAAGGCCAGCACACCAAAAGCTTTCCTTTACCACCCTATCTACATGAGATTCCACCTTCAGGGAACTATGCACAGTTATTCCTAGATCCCTCTGTTCAACTGCATTCCTCAATGCCAGTGAGCCCTCCCCCCCCCCATCTGCTCGGTGTGCGACTGAGCTTTGAGGGGCTGAGCTTCGATGGAGGACCCCATGATGGGGCACAACAAGGGAGAAGCGTTATGAGTGCGACGTGTGTGGCAAGGCCTGTCAGTGCCCGAGCGAGCTGGAGATCCACCGGCGGGTTCACACTGGAGAACGCCCCTTCGACTGCTCGGTGTGCGGCAAGAGCTTCAAGACGGCGGCTGTGCTGAAGACCCACCGGCGGGTGCACACGGGGCGAGAAGCCCTATGGCTGCTCTACCTGCGACATGAGCTTTGCCCAGTTGATGGGGCTACGGCAGCACCGGCGGGTGCACAGCAGTGAGCGGCCCTTCACCTGCTCTGACTGCGGCAAAAGCTTCAAGTCGTTACCAGAGCTGAAGAGGCACAGGCGCATGCACACCGGCGGAGCGTCCCTACATCTGCGCCCAGTGCGGCAAGGGCTTCACCCGCTCCCGGCAACCTGCTGTCCCACCAGCGCACCCACACTGGCGAGCGCCCCTACACCTGCACCCAGTGCGGCAAGGGCTTCACCCAGTTCGGTCACCTGCTGGTACACCAGCGCACCCACACCGGCGAGCGCCCCTACACCTGCACCCAGTGCAGCAAGGGCTTCACCTGCTCCGACAGACTGCTGGAGCACCAGCGCACTCACACCGGCGAGCGCCCCTTCACCCTGTGCCCAGTGTGGCAAGGGCTTCATCTGCTCCGACACCCTGCTGCCAGCACCAGCGCACTCACACCGGCGAGCGCCCCTACACCTGCACCCAGTGTGGCAAGGGCTTCACACAGTCCAGCAACCTGCTGAAGCACCAGCGGCATCCACACCGGCGAGCGACCCTACACCTGCGCCCAATGCGGCAAGCGCTTCACCTGCTCCACCAAGCTGCTGTCCCACCAGCGGATGCACACCGGCAACCGTCCCGTCCCAGCCTGGTGTGTGGGGGAACGCCTTTACCATGGCCTTCCATGCCTTGTCTCACCAGCAGGTGCACACCAGTAGCCAGCCCCTACGACTGCCCGTACTGCGGTGAGGAGTTTGACAGCTCGCGGGGGTTGCGGCAGCACCGCGGGACCCACGCCGGCCGGAGCAGCTGCTCCCACTGTGACAAGAGAGCATGGGGGCTGCGGGGAGCACCAGCGGATACACACCGTTCTGTGGTAAGGGCTTCACCCGCCTTGACCACCTGCTGGAGTACCGGCGAGTCCACATCGGGCAGCGCCCCTTCACCTGCCCGCTCTGTGGCAAGGCCTATGCCCGCTCCTCCAGCCTGTCACGTGGATAGGCGCTGTTTAGGTAGACACAAAATGCTGGAAGGAATGGGTAACATTTCGGGTCATTTCTTCAATCACCCCATTTCTCTCCAGAGATGCTGCCTGTCCCGCTGAGTTACTCCAGCATTTTGTGTCCATTTTTGTAAACCAGTATCTGCAGTTCCTTGTTTTAATCCATTCTGGTTAACCAACTCTGCACCTTCACCAAAGCCTCCACATCAGTCCTGTAATGGGAGTGACCAGAACTGTATGCAATACTGCAAATGCTACCTGACCAAATGTACCTTAAAGCTGCACGTATACATTCCCTCTCTCTCCCCTCTCCCCCCACACTTTCCCCCCAATCATACACAAATTCTCTCCCACTCCCACCCTCTCGTGCCCCCCCTCCTCTCTCTCACCTCTCTTCGCCTCTCTCACACACACTCCCCCCTCTCACACACCCCCTCTCACATGCACACACACACGCTCTCTCTCTTGCTCTCTCACACACATCCTTTCTCTCACACACACACACACACGCGCACACACACCCAAACACCTCCCGCTCCGGTTCGCATTAAAGGCAACCTGATCTCCTGGTGGCTCAACACCATCAACTACCCCTCCCCATTCTGAATCCTACCTTTCCTGTCCTGGGCCTCCATGGCCAGAGTGAGGCCCCCCGTATATTGGAGGAGCAGCACCTCATATTTCGCTTGGGCAGTTTTTGGCAACCCCAGCCGGTATGTAACATTGGACCTCTCTCCAAATTCAGGTAATACC
>JAXLNO010006147.1:0-59417 GCA_038087875.1 Malacoraja senta | reverse complement strand
GCCGGGCTGACCCGACATGGGCACCGAACCTCCCCCGAGCCGGGCCGCCCCAACATGGGCGTCGCTTCTTCCCCGAGCCGGGCTGCCCCGACCTGGGCGTCACTTCTCCCTCTGGCCGGGCCCAGTATAGGAGTATCGAGGTCCTTCTGCAGTTGGACAGGGCTATGGTGAGACCACAACTGGAGTATGTGTCCAGTATAGGAGTATAGAGGTCCTTCTGCAGTTGTACAGGAGGGCTCTGGTGAGACCACATCTGGAGCATGTGTCCAGTATAGGAGTATAGAGGTCCTTCTGCAGTTGTACAGGAGGGCTCTGGTGAGACCACAGAGGCCCGAGAGCCGTTGGAGCGGTTGCAGAGTGTGGAGCTACACCCGAGCAGTAGGAGTTAAAGTCGAGCGCGGGGCTTGTTCCTTACAGAGGCCCGAGAGCAGTAGGAGCGGTCGCAGAGAGTGGAGCTACACCCGAGCGGTAGGAGTTAAAGTCGAGCGCGGGGCTTGTTCCTTACAGAGGCCCGAGAGCCGTTGGAGCAGTCGCAGAGGGTGGAGCTACACCCGAGCGGTAGGAGTTAAAGTCGAGCACGGGGCTTGTTCCTTACAGAGGCCTGAGAGCCGTTGGAGCGGTCGGTCGCAGAGGGAGGAGGAACCGAAATCTGCAACGTTCCAAGTTCCACTCGCACTTCAAAAACAAGTGGGCTTAAGGAAGCTGCTGATTGGTGGAAGCAGACAAGAGGGAGCAGCTGATTGGGAGTCAGATCCCTGCTGATTGTATTGTAGCAGTTTTGTCTTGTATCCAGGGTAAGGGGGGACTATGAGGGCCAGGGCGGTTTGTTGTTCTGGATGTCAGATGTATTGTATCCAGGGTAAGAGGGGAGTATGAGGGCCAGGGCAGTTTGTTGTACTGGATGTCAGATGTATTGTATCCAGGGTAAGAGGGGAGTATGAGGGCCAGGGCAGTTTGTTGTTCTGGATGTCAGATGTGGGAGATCAAGGAATCTGACAGCCTTACAGACGTCCACATCTGCGCCAGGTGCATCGAGATGGGGCTCCTAAGGGACCGTATTAGGAACCTGGAGCAGCAGCTCGGTGACCTCCGTCTGGTCAGGGAGAGCGAGGAAGTCATTGAGAGGAGTTACAGGGAGGTGGTCACTCCAAGACCACAGGAGGCAGGCAAGTGGGTCACGGTTGGGAGAGGCAAGGGGCACAGGCAGGGACTAGAGAGTACCCCGGTGGCTGTACACCTTGACATAAGTACTCCTGTTTGAGTACTGTTGAGGGGGACAGCCTGCCTGGGGGTAGCGACAGCGGCCAGGCCTCCGGTGCAGAGACTGGTCCTGTTGTTCAGAAGGGTAAGGAAAAGAAGAGGAGGGCATTAGCAATAGGGGGCTCTATAGTTAGGGGGTCAGACAGGCGATTCTGTGGACGCAGTCGGGAGACCCGGATGGTAATTTGCCTCCCTGGTGCCAGGGTCTGTGATGTGTCTCAACGTGTTCAAGATATCCTGAAAGGGGAGGGAGAGGAGCCCGAGGTCGTGGTACATATAGGTACCAATGACATAGGTAAAAAAAAGGGAAGAGGTCCTGAAAGAAAAATTTAGTGAGTTAGGAGGGGAGTTAAAGAGAAGGACAGCAAAGGTAACAATCTCGGGATTACTGCCTTTGCCACGCGACAGTGAGAGTAGGAATGGAGCGAGGTGGAGGATAAATGCGTGGCTGAAGGACTGGTGCAGAGGGCAGGGATTCAAATTTCTGGATCATTGGGACCTCTTTTGTGGAAGGTGCGACCTGTACAAAAAGGACGGGTTGCACTTGAACCTGAGGGGGACCAATATGCTGGTGGGGAGATTTGCAAAGGCTACTGGGGAGACTTTAAACTAGAATGGTTGGGGGGAGGGACTCAAATAGAGAAAGCTAGTAGACAGTGTGTGAGGCAGGAGGCAGAGAAGGGAAGCACTCAGACCCAACATGTAGGGGGGGAAGAAGAAAACAATAACAAAAAGAGAATAAGAGGTGGTGGGGTTCTTAAATGCGTGAGCAGAGAAACAGGGGTGTAAAATGCGGGCGGAAGCAATAGGTAGCAAGGTGAAAAGTAAAAGTGGCAGGCAGACAAATCCAGGGCAAAAATCAAAAAGGGCTACTTTTCAACATAATTGTAAAAGGGGTAAGAGCGTTGTAAAAACAAGCCTGAAGGCTTTGTGTCTCAATGCAAGGAGCATTCGTAATAAGGTGGATGAGTTGAACGTGCAGATAGCTATTAATGATTATTATAATAATAATAATATTAACTTTTATTTACGGGCGCCTTATACCGAGGTCTCAAGGACACCTTACAGAGATTGACAAATAAGAAACATATAATTGGAATAAAATAAAATTATAAAGACATCACCATTATACAAATTAAGGACAGAATTCATTCCAAAGACACAAAAAAGAAAATCGGAAACACAATTTGAGGAGAGAGCAGCGGCAGCTAACCCAACCCGCGCCAGCGTCCACTCTCCCCTCCGACCGCCATCTTAAACACAGACTAACAAAGACGTAACACACAAAAATCATCCCCCCACAATGATTACCACTGTGGGGGAAGGCACAATGTCCAGTCCCCAACCCCAGTTCTCCCCAAAGTCAGGCCTAATGAGGCCTCCGCTCCGCTATTATGATATAGTTGGGATCACGGAGACATGGCTCCAGGATGACCAAGGCTGGGAGCTGAACATCCAGGGATATTCAATATTCAGGAGGGATAGAGAGAAAGGAAAAGGAGGTGAGGTAGCGTTGCTGGTTAGAGAGGAGATTAACGCAGTGGAAAGGAAGGACATTAGCTTGGATGATGTGGAATCGGTATGGGTAGAGCTGCGAAACACTAAGGGGCAGAAAACGCTGGTGGGTGTTGTGTACAGGCCACCTAGCAGTAGTACTGAAGTTGGGGATGGCATCAAACAGGAAATTAGAAATGCGTGCAACAAAGGCAAAACAGTTATAATGGGTGACTTGAATCTACATATAGATTGGGTGAATCAAATTGGCAGGGGTGCTGAGGAAGAGGATTTCTTGGAATGTATGCGGGATAGTTATCTAAACCAACATGTAGAGGAACCAACGAGAGAGCAGGCTATTCTAGATTGGGTATTGAGTAATGAGGAAGGGTTAGTTAGCAGTCTTGTGCGTGCCCCCTTGGGCGAGAGTGACCATAATATGGTTGAGTTCTTCATTAGGATGGAGAGTGACATTGTTAATTCAGAAACAATGGTTCTGAACTTAAAGAAAGGTAACTTTGAGGGTATGAGACGTGAATTGGCCAAGATTGACTGGCAATTAGTTCTAAAAGGGTTGCCGGTTGATATGCAATGGAAGGCATTTAAAGACTGCATGGATGAACTACAAAAATTGTTCATCCCAGTTTGGCAAAAGAATACATCAGGGAAGGTAGTGCATCCGTGGATAACAAGGGAAATCAGGGATAGTATCAAAGCAAAAGATGATGCGTACAAATTAGCCAGAAAAAGCAACATACCAGAGGACTGGGAGAAATTCAGAGACCAGCAGAGGAGGACAAAGGGCTTAATTAGGAGGGGGAAAATAGATTATGAAAGAAAACTGGCAGGGAACATAAAAACTGACTGCAAAGGTTTTTATAGATATGTGAAGAGAAAGAGATTAGTTAAACAAATGTAGGTCCCTTGCAGTCAGAAACAGGTGAATTGATCATGGGGAACAAGAATATGGCGGACCAATTTAATAACTACTTTGGTTCTGTCTTCACTAAGGAAGACATAAATAATCTGCCGGAAATAACAGGGGACCGCGGGTCAAAGGAGATGGAGGAACTGAGTGAAATCCAGGTTAGTCGGGAAGTGGTGTTGGGTAAATTGAATAGATTAAAGGCCGATAAATCACCAGGGCCAGATAGGCTGCATCCAAGAGTACTTAAGGAAGTAGCTCCAGAAATAGTGGATGCATTAGTGATAATTTTTCAAAACTCTTTAGATTCTGGAGTAGTTCCTGAGGATTGGAGGGTAGCAAACGTAACCCCACTTTTTAAGAAGGGAGGGAGAGAGAAAACGGGGAATTACAGACCAGTTAGTCTAACATCGGTAGTGGGGAAACTGCTAGAGTCAGTTATTAAGATGGGATAGCAGCACATTTGGAAAGTGGTAAAATCATTGGACAAAGTCAGCATGGATTTACGAAAGGTAAATCATGTCTGACGAATCTTATAGAATTTTTCGAGGATGTAACTAGTAGAGTGGATAGGGGAGAACCAGTGGATGTGTTGTATCTGGACTTTCAGAAGGCTTTTGACAAGGTCCCACATAAGAGATTAGTATACCAACTTAAAGCACACGGTATTGGGGGTTCAGTGTTAATGTGGATAGAGAACTGGCTGGCAAACAGGAAGCAAAGAGTAGGAGTAAACGGGTCCTTTTCACAATGGCAGGCAGTGACTAGTGGGATACCGCAAGGCTCAATGCTGGGACCCAGCTATATATTAATGATCTGGATGAGGGAATTGAAGGCAACATCTCCAGGTTTGCAGATGACACTAAGCTGGGGGGCAGTGTTAGCTGTGAGGAGGATGCTAGGAGTCTGCAAGGTGACTTGGATAGGCTGGGTGAGTAGGCAAATGTTTGGCAGATGCAGTATAATGTGGATAAATGTGAGGTTATCCACTTTGGTGGCAAAAACAGGAAAGCAGACTATTATCTAAATGGTGGCCGATTAGGAAAAGGGGAGATGCAGCGAGACCTGGGTGTCATGGTACACCAGTCATTGAAAGTAGGCATGCAGGTGCAGCAGGCAGTGAAGAAAGCGAATGGTATGTTAGCTTTCATAGCAAACGATTTGAGTATAGGAGCAGGGAGGTTCTACTGCAGTTGTACAGGGTCTTGGTGAGACCACACCTGGAGTATTGCGTACAGTTTTGGCCTCCAAATCTGAGGAAGGACATTATAACCATAGATGGAGTGCAGAGAAGGTTCACCAGACTGATTCCTGGGATGTCAGGACTTTCATATGAAGAAAGACTGGATAGACTCGGCTTATACTCGCTAGAATTTAGGATATTGAGAGGGGATCTTATAAAAACTTACAAAATTCTTATGGGGTTGGACAGGCTAGATGCAGGAAGATTGTTCCCGATGTTGGGGAAGTCCAGAACAAGGGGTCACAGCTTAAGGATAAGGGGGAAATCCTTTAAGACCGAGATGAGAAAAAACTTTTTTCACACAGAAAGTGGTGAATCTCTGGAAATCTCTGCCACAGAGGGTAGTTGAGGTCAGTTTCATTGGCTATATTTAAGAGGGAGTTAGATGTGGCCCTTGTGGCTAAAGGGATCAGGGGGTATGGAGAGAAGGCAGGTACAGGATACTGAGTTGGATGATCAGCCATGATCATATTGAATGGCGGTGCAGGCTCGAAGGGCCGAATGCCCTACTCCTGCACCTATTTTCTATGTATCTATTTATCACCTCGCACATCATCCTCCACTCCCACACTCGGAAAACCAACAAGGTGAGATCTTTCTTTTTATTTTTCCGCCACCCCTGCCAAAAAGGGTAAGGTATTTGCGCATTGACTTACCAATTGGAAGCAGGGGGGAGAGATAATCTCTGCCAGCGCCTGGGAAACAAAACAATTCTCTCAGTCCCTTCTCCCTATGTCCTACAAATTATTTCCCATTTAAAGTATCTATCCAATGCTCCCTTAAAGTATCTCAAATTTCCTCTTGAAGTATTTATCCAATCCCCCCCTTAAAGTATTTATCCTATTACCCTTTAATCTATCCAATTCTTCCTTAAACTATCTATCCAATTCCCCTCTGAAGACACAAGAGGCTGCTCCCCTTTGAAGGCATTAATTTGGCTCGTTTGAAACTCAGCAACTACTTTCTATATATAACAAGGAACTGCAGATGCTGGTTTACACCAAAGAAAGACAAAATGCTGGAGTAGCTCAGCGGGTCAGGCAGCATCTCTGAAGCACATAGATAGATGACATTTCGTGTTCGGACCCTACCTCAGACTACTTTCTATCCTTTACTCCAGATGCGTAAGGAATTAAAAGTATTGTATTTGAATGCGCGAGATATAAGAAGTAAAGTAGATGAGTTTGAGGCTCAGTTAGCGATTGGTAGATATGACATTGTGGGGATTACCGAGACGTGGCTGCAGGAGGATCGGGTCTGGGAACTTAATATTCAGGGTTATACATCCTATAGAAAGGACAGGCAGGTGGGCAGAGGAGGGGGAGTGGGTAGCTCTGATGGTGAGGGATGGAATTCAGTCCCTTGCGAGGGAAGACAGGGACTGACGAGGTAGAGTCACTGTGGATTGAGTTGAGGAATTGCAAAGGCAAGAAGACACTAATTGGTGTTATCTACAGACCCACAAATAGTAGCCCGGATGTAGGGTATAAGTTGCAGCAGGATTTAAAACCGGCATGTAACAAAGGTAATGCCACTGTGGTGATGGGGGATTTCAATATGCAGGTAGACTGGTAAAATCAGGTTGGTTCAGGACCCCAGGAAAGAGAGTTTGTTGAATGCCTCCGAGATTGATTCTTAGAGCAGCTTGTAATGGAGCCGACCAGAGAAAAGGCAATTCTAGATTTGGTGATGTCCAATGAACCAGATTTGATAAGAGAACTCGAGGTAAAGGAACCGCTTGGGGGTAATGATCATAATATGATTAGTTTTAATCTGCAATTTGAGAAGGAGATGGTTAAATCGGAAGTGTCAGTGATGCAGTTGAACAAAGGGGACTATGAAGGCATGAGAGGGGAGCTGGACAAAGTAGACTGGAAAGGGAATCCTAGCAGGAATGACGGTGGAACTGCAATGGCAGGAATTTCTGGGCATAATCAGGAAGACGCAGGATCATTTCATTCCAATCAGGAAGTAAGATTTTAAGGGGAGTAGGAGGCAACCGTGGCTGACAAGAGAAGTTAGGGATAGAATAAAATTAAAAGAAAAGATGTATAACACAGCAAAGAGTAGCCGGAAGCCAGAGGATTGGGAAACTTTCATAGGACAACAGAAGGAAACAAAACGGGCAATACGGGCTGAAAAAGATGAAGTACGAAGGGAAGATGGCCAGGAATATAAAGAAGGACAGTAAAAGCTTCTTTAGATAAGTTAAGGGAAAAACAGTGGCAAAGTCAAATGTGGGTCCCTTGAAGGCAGACACGGGTGAAATTATTATGGGCAACAAGGAAATGGCAGAAGAGTTGAATAGGTACTTCGGATCTGACTTCACTAAGGAAGACACAAACAATCTCCCAGATGTAGTGGAGGACAGAGGATCTAAGGGGGTAGAGGAACTGAAAGAAATTGTCATTAGGCGAGAAATAGTATTGGGTAGGCTAATGGGACTAAAGGATGATAAATCCCCTGGGCCTGATGGTCTGCATCCTAGGGTCATCAGGGAGGTGGCTCTAGAAATAGTGGACGCATTGGTGATCATTTTCCAATGTTCAATAGATTCAGGAACAGTTCCTGTGGATTGGAGGATAGCTAATGTTATCCCTCTTTTCAAGAAAGGAGCGAGAGAGAAAACGGGGAATTACAGACCAGTTAGCCTGACTTTGGTGGTGGGAAAGATGCTGGAGTCAATTATTAAAGAGGTAATAATGGGGCATTTGGATAGCAGTAAAAGGATTAGTCCAAGTCAACATGGATTTATGAAAGGAAAATCATGCTTGACCAATCTTCTGGAATTGTTTGAGGATGTGACAAGTAAAATGGATGAACGGGAGCCAGTGGATGTAGTGTATCTAGAGTTTCGGAAGCTTTTGATAAGGTCCCACACTGGAGACTGGTGACTAAAATTAGAGCACATGGTATTGGGGGTAGGGTGTTGACATGGATAGAAAATTGGTTGGCAGACAGGAAGCAAAGAGTAGGTGTGAACAGGTCCTTTTCAGAATGGCAGGCAGTGGCGAGTGGAGTGCCGCAAGGCTCGGTGTTGGGGCCGCAACTGTTTACCATATATATTAATGATTTGGAAGAGGGAATTAGGAGCAACACTAGCAAGTTGGGTGGCAGCGTGAACTGTGATGAGGATGTTAGGAAGTTGCAGGGTGACCTGGACAGGATGAGTGAGTGGGCAGATGTGTGGCAGATGCAGTATAATATAGATAAATGTGAGGTTATCCACTTTGGCGACAAAAACAAGGCGGCAGATTATTATCTCAATGGGGTTAGGTTACGTAAGGCGGAAGTACAGCGAGACCTGGGCGTCCTTGTACACCGGTCACTGAAAGTTGGCGTGCAGGTACAGCAGGCAGTGAAGAAAGCTAATGGAATGTAGACAAAAATGCTGGAGAAACTCAGCGGGTGCAGCAGCATCTATGGAGCGAAGGAAATAGGCAACGTTTCGGGCCGAAACCCTTCTTCAGACGGATGTAGGATGGGGGTGGGGAGGAGAAAGGAAGAGGAGGAGCCCGAGGGCTGAGCGAGAGCTGAGAAGGGGAGGAGACAGCAAGGGCTACCGGATATTGGAGAAGTCAATGTTCATGCCACTAGGGTGCAAACTGCCCAAGCAGAATATGAGGTGCTGCTCCTCCAATTTCCGGTGGGCCTCACTCTGGCCATGGAGGAGGCCCATGGCAGAAAGGTCAGATTCGGAATGGGAGAGGGAGATGAAGTGCTGAGCCACCGGGAGATCAGGTTGGTTAATGCGGACCGAGCGGAGGTGTTCGGCGAAACGATCGCCAAGCCTACGCTTGGTCTCACCGGTGTAGATCAGCTGACATCTAGAGCAGCGGATGCAATACATGAGGTTGGAGGAGATGCAGGTGAACCTCTGCTGCACCTGGAATGACTGCTTGGGTCCTTGGATGGAGTCGAGGGGGGAGGTAAAGCGACAAGTGTAGCATCTCTTGCGGTTGCAAGGGAAAGTGCCCGGGGAGGGGGTGGTGCGGGAGGGAAGGGAAGAATTGACCAAGGAGTTATGGAGGGAGCAGTCTCTGCAGAAAGTAGACAGGGAAGATGTGGCGAGTGGTGGGGTCACGTTGGAGGTGGCGAAAATGTCGGAGGACTATTTGTTGTATGTGACAGCTTGTGGGGTGAAAGGTGAGGACTAGGCGGACTCTGCCCTTGTTACGAGTGGGGGGGGGGGAGAGAGCAGTGTTACAGAGTATGGAAGAGACCCTGGTGAGAGCCTGATCTATAGTAGGGGAGGGGAACCCCCGTTCCCTGAAGAATGAGGACATCTCCGATGCCCTGGTGTGGAACACCTCATCCTGGGAGCAGATGCGGCGTAGATGGAAGAATTGGGAGTAGGGGTTGGAGTCCTTACAGGAAGCAGGGTGGGAAGAAGAGTAGTCTAGATAGCCATAGGGAGTCAGTGGGTTTATAGTGGATGTCGGTCAAAAGTCTATCACCTGCGATGCAGACAGTGAGGTCAAGAAATTGTAGGGAAGTGTTGGAAATGGTCCAGGTGTATTTGAGTGCAAGATGGAAGTTAGTGGTGAAATGGATGAAGTCAGTGTGGGTGCAGGAGGTGGCACAAATGCAGTCGTCAATGTAGCACAGGTAGAGGTCGGGGATGGGGCCCTGGTACGTCTCGAACAAGGATTGTTCGACGTACCCTACAAAGAGACAGGCATAGCTGGGGCCCATGCGCGTGCCCATAGCTACGCCTTGTATTTGGAGGAAATGGGAGGAGTCAAACGAGAAGTTATTAAGGGTAAAGACCAGCACCGCTAGGCGGAGGAGAGTATCTGTAGACGTGGATTGGTTGGTTCTCCGGTCGAGGAAGAACCGGAGGGCTTTGAGACCCTCCTGGTGGGGATGGAGGTGGAGAGTGACTGGACATCCACGGTGAAGATGAGGGGATGGGGGCCTAGAGAATGGAATGCCCGGAGATGACGGAGAGTGTCTGAGGTGTCTTGAACATAGGTAGGGAGGGATTTAACCAAGGGGGATAGGATGGAGTCGAGGTATGTGGAAATAAGTTTGGTAGGGCACGAACAGGCAGAGACAATGGGTCTACCGGGACAGTCAGGTTTGTGGATTTTGGGGAGAAGGTAAAATCAGGCCGTGCGGGGCTGGGGAACGATGAGGTTTGATGCTCGGGGGGGCAGGGAGTCGGAGTTGATGAAGTCGGTGATGGTGCTAGAGCTAGTGGCCTGGTGCTCGTCTGTGGGGTCATGGTCCAGGGGTAAGTAGGAGGAGGTGTCCGAGAGTTGGCGCGTGGCCTCAGCTTTGTAGAGATCGACGCGCCAGACTACCACGGCACCTCCCTTGTCGGTGGGTTTGATAACCCAGTCTGGGTTGTTGCGGAGTGAGTCGATGGCTGTACTTCAGTGGGGGAGAGATTGGAGTGAGACAGGGGACTGGAGAAGTTGAAGGGGTTGATGTCCCGCTGGCAGTTTTGAATAAAAAGGTCTAAAGCCGGAAGGCCATGAGGGGGGGTCCAAGAGGAGGGGGTCCGTTGGAGACGGGAAAAGGGATCAACAATAGGGGGCGAGGACTCCTTCCCATGGAAGAACGCAGTGAGGCGGAGGCGACGGTAGAAGAGCTCCAAATCTAGTGGGCGCGGAACTCATTGAGCTAATGGAAAGTTGGCCTTCATAACAAGAGGATTTCAGTATAGGAGTAAAGAGGTCCTTCTGCAGTTGTATAGGGCTCTGGTGAAATCACATCTGGACTATTGCGTACAGTTTTGGTCTCCTAATTTGCGGAAGGACATCCTTGTGATTGAGGCAGTGCAGCGTAGGTGCACAAGATTGATCCCTGCGATGGCGGGACTGTCATATGTGGAAAGATTGAAAAGACGGCTTGTATTCACTGGAGTTTAGAAGGATGAGGGGGGGGGGGGATCTTATAGAAACATATAAAATTATAAAAGGACTGGTCAAGCTAAATGCAGGAAAAATGTTCCCAATGTTGGGCGAGTCCAGAACGAGGGGCCACAGTCTTAGAATAAAGGGGTGGTCATTTAAGACTGAGGTGAGAAAAAAACTTTTCACCCAGAGAGTTGTGAATTTGTGGAATTCCCTGCCACAGTGGGAAGTGGAGGCCAAATCACTGGATGGATTTAAGAGAGACTAAGATAGAGCTCTAGGGGCGAGTGGAGTCAAGGGATATGGGGAGAAGGCAGGCACGGGTTGATTGGGGATGATCAGCCATGATCGTAATTAATGGCCTCTTCCTGCACCTATTGTCTATGTTTTAGAGGGACATCCCGCTCCCGACCGCCCTGATTTGACGAGGTTGCAGTGACCACTGACCTGTGACCTCTCACCCCCGCACAGGCCACGTTCCACTACAAGACCCCGCGCTGTGACCCAGAGCGGACGCTCATCGACGACAGCAGGACCAAAGGCAAACCCATGGAGCTGATCATCGGCAAGAAGTTCAAGCTGCCCGTGTGGGAGACGGTCGTCAGCTCCATGTGTGAGGGCGAGGTGGCCGAGTTCACCTGTGACACGCGGGTAGGGAATGCCCCCGTACCCCCCCTACACCCACATACCCCTCCTGGGGCTACCATTGTGTTACATACGTTGAATTGTACATGACTTTTACTGGTTAGCTGATGTACTGAACACTGCAACCCTGTATATCCCGCACACAGAATAATGTGAGTTCTGTAAATCTTACTATGCATGTCAGAAATAAAGCGTTAACCATGTTAATGGATTGCGATTATGAATTATTTAAAATTGAGTGGGTTGGTGCAACATTGGTGCCATATGCTGCTAATGTGTCGTTATCAGATATTCAGTGTTAAAAAGAGAAATAAATCAAAAATAAAAGCGAAAATATGTTCCTTCCACAGCGTGCGGGGAGTCTGCCCCGGATCAGCACGGCCGAGACACCAGAGTGAAGTTGCGGGGAGGTTTACAAGGTTTTTTTATTTAATGTTGTCCCTTGTCTAGTCGGAAATAAAGTTCATCATTGGATATAAAAATTGGAAGAAATGTAAATGTGGGTGTTATATGGTTATATACATCTATATCACATTCATATATGTGTGTTCTTTCCAGCACAATCTAATCAGTTGTATGCTCGCTGAATAAAACCATCCTTAAGTTTGTAAATCTTGCTCAAAACAAATTTAATTTTGTGAAATCCTTAAATTAAATAACCCCACCATAACAGACAGATCTCATTCCACTCTCTGGCTATTGGGAAGACCAGACCCATTTTATTATTGAGAAACAACTCCATAGACACAAAAACATTAAGGATCATTCCAGGGCTAGAGCAACTGTAATCTTCATATTGCTATTATTTTGCCAAATACTGCAGTTGTGAACAGTATGATTAGATGAATGAATTACAGAATACAAGTGTCATACAAAATCAACTCAAACACAGCACACGAGCCATTTAAAAGATATTTAAAAAACATTAAAAAAGAAAATTACCAGTCAAAATTTATAAACATTTTATTCTTTAACAAGAATTAACAGAATTATGAACTAACAGAATTATGAATCTAACCCTATATCACACACACAAACTGTTCCCCCGCAACGTTGATTACACTACGAGTCGGGTCGAGTAGGTTCCGGTTACTGAAATGGACGTACAAAATGGCCACGTTCCGCTCCGTTGCGTACTACACGTCAGCGCATTGCATTTCGCAGGAGTGGCCTATCTATAGGATCTTTGGTAGGTATTACCTGAATTTGGAGAGGTCAATGTTCATACCGCTGGGTTGCAAACTGCCCAAGCGAAATATGAGGTGTTGCTCCTCCAATTTACGGTGGGCCTCACTCTGGCCATGGAGGAGGCCCAGGACAGAAAGGTAGGATTCAGAATGGGAGGGGGAGTTGAAGTGTTGAGCCACCGGGAGATCAGGTTGGTTATTGCGAACCGAGCGGAGGTGTTTGGTGTGTGTGTATGAGAGTGAGTGTGTGTGTGAGACAAAGTGTGTGTGTGAGAGAGCGAGAGAGAGAGGGTGTGTGTGTGCGTGTGAGAGAGGGAGAGAGAGGGGGAGTGTGTGAGAGAGACGGAGCGAGAGAGGAGGGGGCACGAGAGGGTGGAGTGGAGAAAATTTGTGTACGAGTGGGGGGAAAGTGTGGGGAGAGGGGAGAGAGAGGAATGTATATGTGCAGCTTTTAGGGACATTGGTCAGGTAGCAATTGCAGTATTGCATACAGTTCTGGTCACTGCATTACAGGACTGATGTGGGAGCTTTGGGGAAGGTGCAGAGATGGTTAACCAGAATGGAATAAAAACAAGGCACTGCAGATACTGGTTTGTAAAAAGGACACAAAATGCTGGAGTAACTCAGGAGGACAGGCAGCATCTCTGGAGAGAATGGGTGATTGAAGAAATGACCCGAAACGTTACCCATTCCTTCGAGCATTTTGTGTCTACCTAAACAGTGCCTATCCACGTGACAGGCTGGAGGACCGGGCAAAGGCCTTGCCACAGAGCGGGCAGGTGAAGGGGCGCGGCCCGATGTGGACTCGCCGGTGCTCCAGCAGGTGGTCAAGGCGGGTGAAGCCCTTACCACAGAACGGGCAGGGGAAGGGACACTCACCGCTGTGGGTACGCCGGTGCTGCCACAAGCTGGACATGCAGGTGAAACCCTTGCCACACTCAGAGCACACAAAGGGTCTCTCTCCGGTGTGTATCCGCTGGTGCTCCCGCAGCCCCCATGCTCTCTTGTCACAGTGGGAGCAGCTGCTCGCCGGCGTGGGTCCGCCGGTGCTGCCGCAACCCCCGCGAGCTGTCAAACTCCTCACCGCAGTACGGGCAGTCGTAGGGCTGGCCACTGGTGTGCACGTGCTGGTGAGACAGGTCGTGGAAGGCCATGGCAAAGCGTTCCCCACACACCGGGCTGGGGACGGGACGGTCGCCGGTGTGCACCCGCTGGTGGGACAGCAGCTTGGAGGAGCGGGTGAAGCCCTTGGCGCACTGGGCGCAGGTGTAGGGTCGCTCGCCGGTGTGGGTGTGCTGGTGCACCAGCAGATGACCGGACTGGGTGAAGCCCTTGCCGCACTGGGTGCAGGTGTAGGGACGCTCGCCGGTGTGAGTGCGCTGGTGCTGCAGCAGGGTGTCAAAGCGGATGAAGCCCTTGCCACACTGGGAGCAGGTGTAGGGGCGCTCGCCGGTGTGCACCCGCTGGTGGGACAGCAGCTTGGTGGAGCAGGTGAAGCCCTTGCCGCACTGGGCATAGGTGTAGGGACGTTCGCCGGTGTGGGTGCGCTGGTGCTTCAGCAGGTTGTCGGAGCGGCTGAAGCCCTTGCCGCACTGGACGCAGGTGTAGGGGCGCTCGCTGGTGTGGGTGCGCTGGTGGACCAGCAGGTGACCGGACTGAGTGAAGCCCTTGCCGCAGTCGTTGCAGGTGTAGGGCCGCTCCCCGGTGTGCAAGCGCCTGTGCTCCTTCAGCTCTGGCGGCGACTTGAAGCCTTTGCCGCAGTCGGAGCAGGTGAAGGGTCGCTCACTGCTGTGCACCCGCCGGTGCTGCCGTAGCCCCATCAACTGGGCAAAGCTCATGTCGCAGGTAGAGCAGCCATAGGGCTTCTCGCCCGTGTGCACCCGCCGGTGGGTCTTCAGCACAGTCGCCGTCTTGAAGCTCTTGCCGCACTCCGAGCAGTCGAAGGTGCGTTCTCCACTGTGAACCCGCCGGTGGAACTCCAGCTCGCTCGGGCACTGCCAAGCCTTGCCACACACGTCGCACTCATAACGCTTCTCCTTGTTGTGCCCCATCATGGGGTCCTCCATCGAAGCGCAGCCCCTCGAACCTCAGTCGCACACCGAGCAGATGGGGGGGGGGGGATCACCGGCACCCTGGCCACCCTCAATGGCTGCTCACGTCCCCGTCTCTCCGTCCACAGCAACGGCTCCTAAACCCTGCAGGAGGAGAACACAGAGGGTCAACAAGCTGGCAAACAGGACATTACGAGCACATATTGGGTGCGTTTATGGTGGAGGAAACCGTTCAAAGACGTTCAGGGCGGTAGATTAATCGGCCTCCGCAAAATTGTTAAATTGTCCCTAATGTGCGTAGGATAGTGCTAGTGTACGGGGTGACCGCTGGTCGGCGCGGACGCCGTGGGCCAAAAGACCTGTTTCCGCGCTGCATCTCTAAATGAAACTAAACCAAAGGGTCTCGACCCAAAATGTCACTCCAGCACATTCTCTCTGTTGCTCTCTCTCCCTCTGTCCTTCTCTCATTCTCTGTCCCTCTCTCTCTCTCTCTCTCTTTGTCTCTCTGTCCCCTCTCTCTCTGTCCCCCTCTCTCCCTCTCTCTGTCCCCCTTTCTCCATCTCTCTCTGTCCGTCTCTCTCTCTCTCTTTCTCTCTCTCTCTCTCTGTCCCTCCTCTCTCTCTCTGCCCCTCTCTCTCTCTGTCCCCTCCCTCTCCCCCTCCGTCTCTCTCTATCCCTCTCTCTCTCTCTCTGACCCTCTCTGCCCCCGCCCTCTCTGTCCCTCCCTCTCTGTCCCTCTGCCTCTCTCTCTCAGTCCCCCCCTCTCTCTCTCTCTATCTCTGTCCCTCTCTCTCTCTTTCTCTTTTTCCCTTAACATATCTAAAGAAGCTTTTACTGTCCTTCTTTATATTCCTGGCCAGCTTCCCTTCGTACTTCATCTTTTCTGCCCGTATTGCCCGTTCTGTTTCCTATAAAAGTTTCCCAATCCTCTGTCCCCACCTCAATGAGTTCCGCGTCCGCCACGATGTGGAGCTCTTCTTCCATCGCCTCCGCCTCACACCGTTCTTCCATGGGAAGGAGTCCTTGCCCCCATTGATGATCCCTTTACCCGTCTCCAACGGACCCTCTACTCTTGGACCCCCCCCCCCCCTCATGGCCATTGGTACAAAGAACTTTTGGGGTCACCAACCGACATCGGAACGGGAGATCATTCTCAGCGGCTTGGACTTCCGAATCGGCCACTTCCTACCGGAGACTGCGGCTCCCGAAGTCCACAGGCTGAGCTGGGTGGAGATTCACGCTGGCGGCCCTCGGCAAAGGGACCCCAGGGCTCCGCAATGTTGAAATTAGCGCGGACCGAGGCTGCGAGCTCCGTAAACCACAGCTCCATCATGTTGAAGCAGCAGGCCCAACACTCCAGAGCTTCAAACGGCGATCCAGGTAAGGCATCACCCGCTGCGCAGTGAATCCAATATGTATTTTAAAACCAACTGTATAATGACAACATACAATAGGATCTAAAAGTGTCACACTGTCACTGTCGGGTAGTCATGGTCCTCAGATGGAGCAGCAGGACACCAGACACCTGTGGCAGCGGCTACGGACTGTAACCAACTACCCCCTCAACCGGAAGTGCCGGCACCTCCCTAGCTGATGACCTGAGCTCCTTCTATGCTCGTTGCAAGTCGGGCAACATCACCCCAGGTTTGCCGACTATCGACATACCGCCAGCGTGCTGGCTAACGAAGCTGAAGCGAGGAATGTGCACACATTCTTATTGTCCGAGCACGATGTGAGGAGGGCTCTGACACGGGTGAACATGGGGAAAGCTGTAGGCCCAGATGGCATCTCGGGGCGAGTACTTTAGTCCTGTGCTACGCAGCTAGCTCCGGTGCTCACTACAATATTCAACCTCTCCCTGGACAATTCCGTGGTCCCTGCCTGTTTCAAAAGATCCATCATTGTACCTGTATCTAAAAATACCTCCCCAGCCTGTCTGAATGACTACCGTCCGGTGGCACTTACCTCGGTAGTCATGAAATGCTTTGAGAGGCTAGTCAAGAAACACATCTGCACCTTCCTCCCTCACATGGACCCGTCCGAACAGATCCACGGACGATGCGGTCTCCCAGGTTCTGCACACCGCTCTCTCTCACCTTGACAGCCAGAAGGGGGCTATGTGAAGATGCTGTTCAGAGACTTCAGTTCAGCCTTCAACACGATAGTCCCCCCACCAGACTGGCCGAGAAGCTGCTGGAATTAGGGCTCAACACCCCCCTGTGTGCCTGGGTCCTGGACCTTCTCACCGCCAGGCCCCAGGTAGTCAAGATGGAAGGAAATATATCGAAGTCCCTCATCCTCAGCACAGGATCCCCCCAGGGTTACGTCCTCAGCCCCCTACTGTACTCCCTGTACACACATGACTGTGTGGCTAGGTTCAGCTCCAACTCGATAATCAAGTTTGCTGATGACACTGTGGTGGTGGGCCAGATCACTGAAAATAATGAGAAGGCCTACCGGGAGGTGGTGGCTGATCTGGCACTGGTGTCAGGACAACAGCCTCCTCTTGAATATCAAAACAACTAAGGAGCTGATCGTGAACTTTAGGAGGGCACATCATCCGAGGACGTACACACCATTGAGGATAAATGGGGATACTGTGGATAGGGTGAGCTGTGTTAAATACCTGGGAGTCCACATCTCTGAGGATATGACATGGAGTGTCTCTGAGGATCCTCCAGTGCTTCTACTCAGCGGCTGCGGAAAGCATCTTGTCCGGAAATATCACGATTTGGTTTGGGAACTGCTCTGCCCAGGACAAGAAGGCTCTGCAGAGAGTAGTGCGTTCGGCCGAACGCACTATGGTAACTACACTCGCACTATGGGAACTAAACTCGATGTTTGAATCTTCGCTACTACTCTCAATGGAAAAAGCTTATCCACGTGAACTCCGTTTATCCCTCTCATCATTTTAAAGACCTCTATCAAGTCCCCCCTTAACATAGAAAATAGGTGCAGGAGTAGGCCATTCAGCCCTTCGAGCCTGTACCGCCATTCAATATGATCATGGCTGATCATCCAACTCAGTATCCTGTACCTTCCTTCTCTCCATACCCATTGATACCTTTAGCCACAAGGGCCACATCTAACTCCCTCTTAAATATAGCCAATGAACTGGTCTCAACTACTTTCTGTGGCAGAGAATTCCACAGATTCACCACTCTGTGTGAAAAATGTTTTTCTCATCTCGGTCCTAAAAGACTTCCCCTTATCCTTAAACTGTGACCCCGTGTTCTGGACTTCCCCAACCTTGGGAACAATCTTCCTGCATCTAGCCTGTCCAACCCCTTAAGAATTTTGTAAGTTTCTATAAGATCCCCCCTCAATCTTCTAAATTCTAGCGAGTACAAGCCGAGTCTATCCCGTCTTTCTTCATATGAAAGTCCTGACATCCCAGGAATCAGTCTGGTGAACCTTCTCTGTACTCCCTCTATGGCAAGAATGTCCTTCCTCAGATTAGGAGAACAAAACTGTACGCAATACTCCAGGTGTGGTCTCACCAAGACCCTGTACAACTGCAGTAGAACCTCCCTGCTCTTATACTCAAATCCTTTTGCCATGAATGCTAACATACCATTCACTTTCTTCACTGCCTGCTGCACCTGCATTCCTACTTTCAATGACTGGTGTACCATGACACCCAGGTCTCGTTGCATCTCCCCTTTTCGAAATCGGCCACCATTCAGATAATAGTCTACTTTCATGTTTTTGCCACCAAAGTGGATAAACCCACATTTATCCACATTATACTGCGTCTGCCATGCATTTGCCCACTCACCCAGCCTATCCAAGTCACCTTGCAGCTTCCTAGCATCCTCCTCACAGCTAACACTGCCCCCCAGCTTCGTGTCATCCGCAAACTTGGAGATGTTGCATTCAATTCCCAAATCATTAATATGTATTGTAAATAGCTGGGGTCCCATCTCTGAGGCTTACGGTACCCCACTAGTCACTGCCTGCCATTCTGAAAAGGACCAGTTTACTCCTACTCTTTGCTTCCTGTCTGCCAGCCAGTTCTCTATCCACATTAATACTGAACCCCCAATACCGTGTGCTTCAAGTTTGCATACTAATCTCTAATGTGGGACCTTGTCGAAAACCTTCTGAAAGTCCAGATATAACACATCCACTGGTTCTCCCTTATCCACTCTACTAGTTACATCCTCGAAAATTTTTATAAGATTCGTCAGACATGATTTACCTTTTATAAATCCATGCTGACTTTGTCCAATGATATCACCATTTTCCAAATGTACTGCTATCCCATCTTTAATAACTGACTAGCAGTTTCCCCACTACCGATGTTAGACTAACTGGTCTGTAATTCACCGTTTTCTCTCTCCCTGCCATTTTAAAATGTGGGGTTACATTAGCTACCCTCCAATCCTCAGGAACTCCTCCAGAATCTAAAGAGTTTTGAAAAATTATCACTAATGCATCCATTAGAACAATACTGTACGCAATACTCCAGGTGTGGTCTCACCAAGACCCTGTACAACTGCAGTATCATTCTTCAGGGAACGGGGGTTCCCCTCCTCCACCATAGATGAGGCTCGCACCAGGGTTTCTGCCATACCCCGCAACACTGCTCTCTCTCCCCATCCCCCCACTCACAACAAGGGCAGAGTCCCCCTAGTCCTCACCTTTCACCCCACCAGCCGTCACATACAACAAGTGATCCTCCGTCAGTTTCGCCACCTCCAACGTGACCCCACCACTAGCCACATCTTCCCATCTCCCCCATGTCTGCCTTCCGCAAAGACCGCTCCCTCCGTAACTCCCTTGTCAATTCTTCCCTTCCCTCCCATACCACCCCCTCCCCTGGTACTTTCCCTTGCAACCGCAAGAGATGCAACACTTGTCCCTTCACCTCCCCCCTCTACTCCATTCAAGGACCCAAGCAGTCGTTCCAGGTGCGACAGAGGTTCACCTGCATCTCCTCCAACCTCATCTATTGCATTCGCTGCTCTAGATGCCAGCTGATCTACATCGGTGAGACCAAGCGGAGGCTTGGCGATCGTTTCGCCAAACACCTCCGGTCGGTCCGCAATAACCAACCTGAACTCCCGGTGGCTCAGCACTTCAACTCCCCCTCCCATTCCGTATCTGACCTCTCTGTCCTGGGTCTCCTCCATGGCCACAGCGAGCAACACCGTAAATTGGAGGAAATGCACCTCATATTCCGCTTGGGCAGTCTACATCCTGGGGGCTTGAACATTGAATTCTCCCAATTCTGCTAGCCCTTGCTGTCCCCTCCCCTTCATCAGCCCTCTGGTTGTCTCCTCCCCTCCTCCAGCCCTTGGGCTCCTCCTCCGCATTTTTCCTTTTTTCCTTCTCCCCACCCCCTATCAGTCTGAAGAAGGGTTTCGGCCCGAAACGTTGCCTATTTCCTTCGCTCCATAGATGCTGCTGCACCCGCTGAGTTTCTCCAGCATTTTTGTGTACCTGCAGTAGAACCTCCCTGCTCCTGTACTCAACGTGACGCACGAGTGACGTCACAGCCCGAGTGAGGAGACGCCCGAGTGAGGAGACGCCCGAGTGACGTCACAGCCAGAGTGAGCCGAGGGTGTGACCGCCGCCGGAAACACCCGAGTGCGTGAGCGGAAACACCCGAGCGGGCGGGCGGGCGGCAGCGCTTCACCCCCGGCACCAAGGTAGCGGGACGGGGACGCTGGGGGACAGACAGAGAGAGAGAGAGAGAGAGAGAGAGACTTACTGAGACGGTGACGGCGCCGGCGATCAAGATGGCGGCGACTCCGGGCACCAACCGTCGCCAGGTCCCGCCCCTCGACCGCGCTGATTGGACGAGGAGGGGGTGACGGGCGGCGGGTTCGAGGGACATCCCGCCTCTCGCAGGCGCTGATTGGATGGGGCTAGCTGATGGGCGGGACGGTTCATCCAATGGGCTAGAGGCGGGTTGACGGACGGAAGGACCGGCCATTGGGCGGGCGAGTATGAGGTTGTCCCGCCTCTACACGTGCCTAATTGGATGGAGATGTGTGATGGGCGGCCTGTTCATCCAATCGGATGAGGCGTTGGAGGTTCTCCCGCCTGCTGTCGTTGCTGATTGGAGGATGAGAGGGACAGACGGCCCGGCCAATGGGCGGAGGGTTAGAGGGACATCTGGAGTATGTGTCCAGTATAGGAGTATAGAGGTCCTTCTGCAGTTGTACAGGGCTCTGGTGAGACCACATCTGGAGTATGTGTCCAGTATAGCAGTGAAGAGGTTCTGCAGTTGTACAGGAGGGATCTGGTGAGACCACATCTGGAGTATGTGTCCAGTATAGGAGTATAGAGGTCCTTCTGCAGTTGTACAGGAGGGCTCTGGTGAGACCACATCTGGAGTATGTGTCCAGTATAGCAGTATAGAGGTCCTTCTGCAGTTGTACAGGGCAAGAGCAGAACTCGCTATCAAAACATGGAGGGGACAGGGGACATGATTTTTGGGCAGCCGCACGTGCATGCGCACACTCACACACATGCGCGCGAGGCTTCGGAGGCTCAATCCAGCGCTAAATGCAGCTCAACACTGCCTGTCTCTCCGGGTTAACTACAGCCCTGCCTGGACTGACGGGACACCAGCACTGCTTCTCCGCGCTGGCCATATTTTCCGCAAGTCCAGGCAGATTCACCTGGCTGGACAGGCAGAGTGAGCTGGGTTTAGGGATGTTTCTCTGCGCTGGCTGTGGGCCTGGGGGTACAGCTCGCGTCTGACCGCCGACCTCTCTGGCCACCCATGTGGGGGGGGGACTCGGGACAGCGCCGGAGAGCCGGCCGCGATCGATCCTGCCTACAGATGAGGCGCAGGTCTGTGCCACGTCTCCTCCTCTAATCGCCGCGTTCTATCCTCAGTCCCACCCTCCACCCCCACTCCTCCCTCCTGCAATAATTGCGCCCTCGATCATCAGTCCCACCCCCACTGTCTCGCGGAAAGTGGAGAAAGTGGAAAGTGGGGGGATGTCCCCCACCTCTCAAAACATGGGGGAGACGTGTCCCCTCTGCCCCCCCCCCCCCCCCGGGTTTTCCACCACTGCTACAGGGCTCTGGTGAGACCACATCTGGAGTTATTGGGGGTGTGCACGTAAGGTCACCGGGTCAAAGGGCTTGATGAAAGGAACCGCTCAATCTCCAGGTGTGGTCTCACCAAGACCCTGTACACCTGCAGTAGAACCGCCCTGCTCCTGTACTCACAGGGAAAATAGATTATGAAAGAAAACTGGCAGGGAACATAAAAACTGACTGCAAAAGTTTTTATAGATATGTGAAGAGAAAAAGATTAGTTAAAACAAATGTAGGTCCCTTGCAGTCAGAAACAGGTGAATTGATCATGGGGAACAAGGACATGGCAGACCAATTGAATAACTAGGGTCTGAAGAAGGGTTTCGGCCCGAAACGTTACCTATTTCCTTCGCTCCATAGATGCTGCTGCACCCGCTGAGTTTCTCCAGCATTTTTGTGTACCTTCAATTGAATAACTACTTTGGTTCTGTCTTCACTAAGGATGACTGAATTAATCTGCTGGAAATAGCAGGGGACCGGGGGTCAAATGAGATGGAGGAACTGAGTAAAATCCAGGTTAGCCCGGAAGTGGTGTTAGGTAAATTGAATGGATTAAAGGCCGATAAATCCCCAGGGCCAGATAGGCTGCATCCTAGAGTACTTAAGGAAATAGCCCCAGAAATAGTGGATGCATTAGTGATAATTTTTCAAAACTCTTTAGATTCTGGAGTAGTTCCTGAGGATTGGAGGGTAGCTAATGTACCCCACTTTCTAAAAAGGGAGGGAGAGAGAAAACGGGGAATTACAGACCAGTTAGTCTAACATCGGTAGTGGGGAAACTGCTAGAGTCAGTTATTAAATATGGGATAGCAGCACATTTGGAAAATGGTGAAATCATTGGACAAAGTCAGCAGGGGTTTATGAAAGGTAAATCATGTCTGACGAATCTTATAGAATTGTTTGAGGATGTAACGAGTAGAGTGGATATGGGAGAACCAGTGGATGTGTTATATCTGGACTTTCAGAAGGTTTTCGACAAGGTCCCACATAAGAGATTAGTATGCAAACTTAAAGCACACGGTATTGGGGGTTCAGTATTGATGTGGATAGAGAACTGGCTGGCAGACAGGAAGCAAAGACTAGGAGTAACGGGTCCTTTTCAGAATGGCAGGCAGTGACTAGTGGGGTACCGCAAGGCTCAGTGCTGAGACCCCAGCTATTTACAATTTATATTAACGATTTGCACGAGGGAATTGAATGCAACATCTCCAAGTTTGCGGATGACACGAAGCTGGGGGGCAGTGTTAGCTGTGAGGAGGGTGCGAGGAGGCTGCAAGATGACTTGGATAGGCTGGGTGAGTGGGCAAATGCATGGCAGATGCAGAATAATGTGGATAAATGTGAGGTTATCCACTTTGGTGGCAAAAACAGGAAAGTACACTATTATCTGAATGGTGGCCGATTAGGAAAAGGGGAGATGCAACGAGACCTGGGTGTCATGGTACACCAGTCATTGAAAGTAGGCATGCAGGTGCAGCAGGCAGTGAAGAAAGCGAATGGTATGTTAGCATTCATAGCGAAAGGATTTGAGTATAGGAGCAGGGCGGTTCTACTGCAGTTGTACAGGGTCTTGGTGAGACCACACCTGGAGTATTGCGTACAGTTTTGGTCTCCTAATCTGAGGAAAGACATTCTTGCCATAGAGGGAGTACAGAGAAGGTTCACCAGATCGATTCCTGGGATGTCAGGACTTTCATATGAAGAAAGAATGGATAGACTCGGTTTGTACTCGCTAGAATTTAGAAGATTGAGGGGGGATCTTCTAGAAACGTACAAAATTCTTAAGTGGTTGGACAGGCTAGATGCAGGAAGATTGTTCCCGATGTTGGGGAAGTCCAGAACAAGGGGTCACAGTTTAAGGATAAGGGGTAAATCTTTTAGGACCGAGATGAGGAAAACATTTTTCACACAGAGAGTGGTGAATCTCTGGAATTCTCTGCCACAGAAGGTAGTTGAGGCCAGTTCATTGGCTATATTTAAGAGGGAGTTAGATGTGGCCCTTGTGGCTAAAGGGATCAGGGGGTATGGAGAGAAAGCAGGTACAGGATACTGAGTTGGATGATCAGCCATGATCATATTGAATGGCGGTGCAGGCTCGAAGGGCCGAATGGCCTACTCCTGTACCTATTGTCTATGTTTCTATAAGTAGATAGACAGAAAAAAAAGGATTTATCTTTAGTGCATTTTCTGAAATTAAAGTAACAGCAGGTGTTGCACTTGAATTGATTCCACAAGTTTCATCCTGTAGCTTTGGGAGCATTGATGGCACAGCGGTAGAGTTGCTGCTTAGCAGCGTCAGAAACCTCGGTTCAATCCTGGCTACGGGTGCTCTCTGTACGCAGTTTGTACATTCTCCCCATGACCTACGTGGGTTTTCTCCTGGGTCTCTGGTTTCCTCCTACACTTGAAAACTGAGACCAAAACTGCAAGTGTGGTCTCACCAGGTCCCTGTACAACTGCAGAAGGACCTCTTTGCTCTTATACTCAAATCCTCTTGTTATGATGGCCAACTTGCCATTAGATTTCTTCACTGCCTGCTGTACCTGCATGCTTACTTTCAGTGACTGATGAACCAGGACCCCAGACCTCGTTGTACTTCCCCTTTTCCCAACTTGACACCATTCAGATCTCTTACATAGATATTGTGACTAACAGATTAATACTATTACTGCTCATCAGAAGGGAAGGGAAGGGAAAACCCAGCCGTATAAAATATACACAGTCAAAGCATTTGGAAATTATTGGGCAGTATTTGTTTAGTGTCTCATTTTTTATTCTCTGCGACACTCCAACTGGAGAAGTGAAGCATTCAATGCCCTAAAATCCCTGTCCCACGGTACGAGTTCATTCCAAAAGCTCTCCCGAGTTTAAAAAAAATCAAACTCGTGGTAAGCACGGAGAATGAACGTAGCGGGTACGTCTGAGCTCGGGGACGTCTCTTAGCGGCTCGTAACGCAGACGGCAGGTACTCGGGAAGACTCGCTAACGGCAGGTAAGCACGGGAAGACTCGTTAAGGTTTTTCAACATGTTGAAAAATGTCCACGAGAGCCCCGAGCACCGACGAGTGGCCATTACTGTAAATCTCCGAGTTCGAATCAGGGCAAACTCGGGAGAGCTCTTGGAATGAACTCGTACAATGGGACAGGGCTTTAAGACAGTAGTTATTTACCCTTATTCTTCATGACAACTATGTTACTAATTTGCCATACTAAATGCAGCTATCATTACTTCTTGGATAGCACTACATTTAAAAACTGGGAAATAATGGGCATAATTGAGTGCACCGGGAAATGATAATATGGCCATTTAAATGGTAGTAAAATAGGGAAATCAGGAGCCTGGATCTTACAACAGAGCAACCTATTGTTTTTGAGAAAAAGCTCAACATCAAATAGTGATGAAAAGGGGTACAGTGAACTTAGAGATATAGAGTTATTTCCAGCAGCTTAATTTAAAGTTTCTTTTCCCTCTTAACGTTTTGTTGAAACATATTAGCTAGCAGAGGTCCGAAAGCCGTTGGAGAGGTCGCTGAGGGAGGAGCTACAACCGAGCGGTAGGACTTAAAAAGGAGCGCGGGGGCTTGTTCCTTACAGAGGTCCGAAAGCCGTTGGAGAGGTCGCTGAGGGAGGAGCTACAACCGAGCGGTAGGACTTAAAAAGGAGCGCGGGGGCTTGTTCCTTACAGAGGTCCGAAAGCCGTTGGAGAGGTCGCTGAGGGAGGAGCTACAACCGAGCGGTAGGACTTAAAAAGGAGCGCGGGGGCTTGTTCCTTACAGAGGTCCGAAAGCCGTTGGAGAGGTCGCTGAGGGAGGAGCTACAACCGAGCGGTAGGACTTAAAAAGGAGTACCCAAATCGGCAACGTTCCACTTCAAAAACAAGTGGGTTTGAGGAAGCCGCTGATTGGTGGACGCAGATAAGAGAGAGCAGCTGATTGGGAGTCAGATCCCTGCTGATTGTACTGTATTGTAGCAGTTTGTTTTGTATTGTAGCAGTTTGTTTTGTATTGTAGCAGTTTGTTTTATATTGTAGCAGTTTGTTTTGTATTGTAGCAGTTTGTTTTGTATTGTAGCAGTTTGTTTTGTATTCTATCAGTTTGTTTTATATTCTATCCAGGGTAAGGGGAGTATGACGGCCAGGGCAGTTTACTGTTCTGGATGTCAGATGTGGGAAGTCATGGAGTCTGTTAGCCCTCCAGACGTCCACATCTGCGCCAGGTGTATCGAGATGGGGCTCCTAATGGACCGTATTAGGAACCTGGAGCAGCAGCTCGATGACCTCCGTCTGGTCAGGGAGAGCGAGGAAGTCATTGAGAGGAGTTACAGGGATGTGGTCACTCCAACACCACAGGAGGCAGGCAAGTGGATCACGGTTGGGAGAGGCAAGGGGCACAGGCAGGGACTAGAGAGTACCCCGGTGGCTGTACACCTTGACAATAAGTACTCCTGTTTGAGCACTGTTGGGGTGGACAGCCTACCTGGGGGTAGCGACAGCGGCCGGGCCTCCGGTATAGAGACCGGTCCTGTTGCTCAGAAGGGTAAGGAAAAGAAGAGGAGGGCAATATTAATAGGGGACTCTATAGTTAGGGGGTCAGACAGGCGATTCTGTGGACGCAGTCGGGAGACCCGGATGGTAGTTTGCCTCCCTGGTGCCAGGGTCTGTGATGTGTCCCAACGTGTCCAAGACATCCTGAAAGGGCAGGGAGAGGAGCCCGAGGTCGTGATACATATAGGTACCAATGACATAGGTAAAAAAAGAGAAGAGGTCCTGAAAGGAGAATTTAGGGAGTTAGGAGGGGAGTTAAAGAGAAGGACAGCAAAGGTAACAATCTCGGGATTACTGCCTGTACCACGCGACAGTGAGAGTAGGAATGGAGCGAGGTGGAGGATAAATGCGTGGCTGAAGGACTGGTGCAGAAGGCAGGGATTCAAATTTCTGGATCATTGGGACTTCTTTTGTGGAAGGTTCGACCTGTACAAAAAGGATGGGTTGCACTTGAACCTGAGGGGGACCGATATCCTGGCGGGGAGATCTGCAAAGGCTACTGGGGAGACTTTAAACTAGAATGGTTGGGGGGAGGGACTCAAATAGAGAATGCTATTAGACAGTGTGTGAGGCAGGAGGCAGAGAAGGAAAGCACTCAGACCCAACATGTAGGGGGGAAAGAAGAAAACAATAATAAACAGAGAATAAGAGGTGGTGGGGTTCTTAAATGGGTGAGCAGAGAAACAGAGGGGTGTAAAATGCGGGCGGAAGCAATAGGTAGCAAGGTGAAAGGTAAAAGTGGCAGGCAGACAAATCCAGGACAAAAATCAAAAAGAGCCACTTTTCAACATAATTGTATAAGGGGTAAGAGCGTTGTAAAAACAAGTCTGAAGGCTTTGTGTCTCAATGCAAGGAGCATTCGTAATAAGGTGGATGAGTTGAACGTGCAGATAGCAATTAATGATTATGATATAGTTGGGATCACGGAGACATGGCTCCAAGGTGACCAAGGCTGGGAGCTGAACATCCAGGGATATTCAATATTCAGGAGGGATAGAGAGAAAGGAAAAGGAGGTGGGGTGGCGTTGCTGGTTAGAGAGGAGATTAACGCAGTGGAAAGGAAGGACATTAGCTTGGAGGATGTGGAATCGGTATGGGTAGAGCTGCGAAACACTAAGGGGCAGAAAACGCTGGTGGGCGTTGTGTACAGGCCACCTAGCAGTAGTAGTGAAGTTGGGGATGGCATCAAACAGGAAATTAGAAATGCGTGCAACAAAGGCAAAACAGTTATAATGGGTGACTTCAATCTACATATAGATTGGGTGAATCAAATTGGCAGGGGTGCTGAGGAAGAGGATTTCTTGGAATGTATGAGGGATAGTTATCTAAACCAACATGTAGAGGAACCAACGAGAGAGCAGGCTATTCTAGACTGGGTATTGAGTAATGAGGAAGGGTTAGTTAGCAGACTTGTTGTGCGTGCCCCCTTGGGCAAGAGTGATCATAATATGGTTGAGTTCTTCATTAGGATGGAGAGTGACATTGTTAATTCAGAAACAACGGTTCTGAACTTAAAGAAAGGTAACTTTGAGGGTATGAGACGTGAATTGGCCAAGATTGACTGGCAATTAGTTCTAAAAGGGTTGACGGTGGATATGCAATGGAAGGCATTTAAAGACTGCATGGATGAACTACAAAAATTGTTCATCCCAGTTTGGCAAAAGAATAAATCAAGGAAGGTAGTGCATCCGTGGATAACAAGGGAAATCAGGGATAGTATCAAAGCAAAAGATGATGCGTACAAATTAGCCAGAAAAAGCAGCATACCAGAGGACTGGGAGAAATTCAGAGACCAGCAGAGGAGGACAAAGGGCTTAATTAGGAAAGGGAAAATAGATTATGAAAGGAAACTGGCAGGGAACATAAAAACTGACTGCAAAAGTTTTTATAGATATGTGAAGAGAAAGAGATTAGTTAAATCAAATGTAGGTCCCTTGCAGTCAGAAACAGGTGAATTGATCATGGGGAGCAAGGATATGGCAGACCAATTGAATAACTACTTTGGTTCCGTCTTCACTAAGGAAGACATAAATAATCTGCCGGAAATAGCAGGGGGCCGCGGGTCAAAGGAGATGGAGGAACTGAGTGAAATCCAGGTTAGTCGGGAAGTGGTGTTGGGTAAATTGAATGGATTAAAGGCCGATAAATCACCAGGGCCAGATAGGCTGCATCCCAGAGTACTTAAGGAAGTAGCTCCAGAAATAGTGGATGCATTAGTGATAATTTTTCAAAACTCTTTAGATTCTGGAGTAGTTCCTGAGGATTGGAGGGTAGCAAACGTAACCCCACTTTTTAAGAAGGGAGGGAGAGAGAAAACGGGGAATTACAGACCAGTTAGTCTAACATCGGTAGTGGGGAAACTGCTAGAGTCAGTTATTAAAGATGGGATAGCAGCACATTTGGAAAGTGGTGAAATATTGGACAAAGTCAGCATGGATTTACGAAAGGTAAATCGTGTCTGACGAATCTTATAGAATTTTTCGAGGATGTAACTAGTAGAGTGGATAGGGGAGAACCAGTGGATGTGTTGTATCTGGACTTTCAGAAGGCTTTCGACAAGGTACCACATAAGAGATTAGGATACAAACTTAAATCACACGGTATTGGGGGTTCAGTATTGATGTGGATAGAGAACTGGCTGGCAAACAGGAAGCAAAGAGTAGGAGTAAACGGGTCCTTTTCACAATGGCAGGCAGTGACTAGTGGGGTACCACAAGGCTCAGTGCTGGGACCCCAGCTATTTACAATTTATATTAATGATCTGGACGAGGGAATTGAAAGCAACATCTCCAAGTTTGCGGATGACACTAAGCTGGGGGGCAGTGTTAGCTGTGAGGAGGATGCTAGGAGACTGCAAGGTGACTTGGATAGGCTGGGTGAGTGGGCAAATGTTTGGCAGATGCAGTATAATGTGGATAAATGTGAGGTTATCCACTTTGGTAGCAAAAACGGGAAGGCAGACTATTATCTAAATGGTGGCCGATTAGGAAATGGGGAGATGCAGCGAGACCTGGGTGTCATGGTACACCAGTCATTGAAAGTAGGCATGCAGGTGCAGCAGGCAGTGAAGAAAGCGAATGGTATGTTGGCCTTCATAGCAAGAGGATTTGAGTATAGGAGCAGTGAGGTTCTACTGCAGTTGTACAGGGTCTTGGTGAGACCACACCTGGAGTATTGCGTACAGTTTTGGTCTCCAAATCTGAGGAAGGACATTATAGCCATAGAGGGAGTGCAGAGAAGATTCACCAGACTGATTCCTGGGATGTCAGGACTTTCATATGAAGAAAGACTGGATAGACTTGGCTTATACTCGCTAGAATTTAGGAGATTGAGAGGGGATCTTATAGAAACGTACAAGATTCTTATGGGGTTGGACAGGCTAGATGCAGGAAGATTGTTCCCGATGTTGGGGAAGTCCAGGACAAGGGGTCACAGCTTAAGGATAAGGGGAAAATCCTTTAAGACCGAGATGAGGAAAAACTTTTTCACACAGAGAGTGGTGAATCTCTGGAACTCTCTGCCACAGAGGGTAGTTGAGGCCAGTTCATTGGCTATATTTAAGAGGGAATTAGATGTGGCCCTTGTGGCTAAAGGGATCAGGGGGTATGGAGAGAAGGCAGGTACGGGATACTGAGTTGGATGATCAGCCATGATCGTATTGAATGGCGGTGCAGGCTCGAAGGGCTGAATGGCCTACTCCTGCACCTAATTTCTATGTATCTATGTATCTATGTATCTGATATAGGTTAAAATGAGCACCACGAGTCAGGATCGGACCCGGGTCTGATGCTGTAAAATGATATATAAATGTTAACCAGAGAATATGACATTTGATACAACATGGGACTGCTGAGATGATTAATACATTGCATTAAAAGAGAATCTAGACAAAAAAGATGATCTTGATAAGCTATGTTGGCAAGAGATCACGAGGAGCACAGGGAAGATTGCAGCAAAGGACTTACTCCTGTGGTAATTCCTCAATTATGCATCCACAAGAACAATCATCGATTACAGTGTGCTGCACAAAGAGAGCTGAGGCAAGAATATGTGGATTTTTAATCATGTCACCAATTGTATTCAATTTTATGATTATTTATTAATTCAGTTTAGTCCAACAAACTATTGAAGTTACTTCTGAACACCTGACTGCAACACCTGAACTGTGTACCTGTATAATTCAGTGTGGAAATCCAGAAGTTGTTCTTGTATTTCCTGCTCCAAGTGGTGGGCTGTTTTGCAATGTTCTCCAATTAAATCAGTGAACTTGTGAGAACAGGGCAGCATAGTGACACAGCAGCAGAGTTGCTGCCTTGCAGTGCCAGAGACCTGGATTCAATCCTGACTATGGGCACAATCTGTACGGAGTTTGTACGTTCTCCATGTGACCGCGTAGGTTTTCTCTCGGTGCTCCAGTTTCTTCCTGCACGCCGAGGACATGTGGGTTTGTAAGTTAATTGGCTTTGGTAAGTTGTAAAATTGGCTTTGGTGTATGTAGGTGTGTAGGTTAGTGTGCAGGGTGATCGTTGGTCAGCAATGATGTGGTGGGCCGAAGGGCCAGTTTCCGCACTGTACCTGTAAAGTCCAAAGTAAAGCCTAAACAGGAATGGTGGTGATGTAGAAACAAGGAACTACGGATGCTGATTTACCAAGGAAAGACGTTAAAAGTTGGAGTAACTCAGCGGGTCAGGCAGCATACCTGGAGAACATGGATAGGTGACGTTTCGACTCAGTTAAATTACTGAGCTGGTATTCCAGAGGCCTGATTGAGAATTCAGAGACTAAGTTTAAATCCACCAACATTTCTCCAACCCCATCTCTGTCACTACCCTCATTCTGAGACAGTTGCAGAATGTAATCTGGGCTAAGCATATGGAATTTAAAGAAAACAAATTTGCTATTACAGGACCCAAACTCCAATGAACCTCCCGCAGCTAATCTTCAGGAGTGGCAAGCTGTTTAAATGCAACAACAACACTCCAGAACCAAGGTCATTCCAGCTTCAGTAGTCCACTCACAGTATTCAGACAATGCCTGTGTTTGCTTGCATGAGGAGATTACACTCCAAGTCATTGTTAAATTGCTCACTGAAGCTCACAACACAATGGGGTTCAAACTAAACGTCCACAAGACAAAGGCTCTCCACCAGCCTGCCTCCTCTGCCAATATATTACCCTCCAACAATGAAATATTCATGGGGAGCGTGGACCACTTCCCATATCTCGCACGCCAGCTCACAGTACAGGCAGACAATGATAATAACATTCACTAAGACCTTCAATGTGTCAGTGCAGACTTGAGTCAATTGTAGAAAAAGGTATTTGAAAATCAAAAACTCAGACCTGGCACAAACTGGGAGACTGGGCAACAGTGATCCTTGGCCTTCCATATCCTTCTCAGATCTGGATTAATTACAATGTGTCACTTCGAGGTTCTAAAAGGCAGTGTGGGAGGAAACCGGAGCCCCCGGAGAAAACCCACACGGTCACAGGGAGAAGGTACAAACTCTGTACAGAGAGCACCACGAGTCAGGATCGGACCCGGGTCTGATGCTGTAAGGCAGAAACCCTACCACTGTGCCACTGTGCCACCCCATGAGAATGCCAATCGAGTCATCAAACTCTGCCAAATTATGCCATTTGCTGGTCATTCCACACGTATCTTTAGCCGGGAAAATCAAAAACACTTCTGTTGTCCACAGATTGAATTATCCATCCCATTCTGACCTATCTAAATGGGACTCTGCATTATCATACTAGCAAGCTTAAGGAAAAGCATCTCATATTCCTTCTGGACACATTGCTATCTTCTGGACTAAATTTCAAATTTAATAAGTTCAGTAATCTGGCCTTTCCCCATCTGTATCAGTACTGGCCAGTGCATCTGTGTTATTCCCTCAGCTTTTCTCTCTCTGCATTAGCACTGCTGCGGACATCATATAGTTCAGCATTTCGCAGCTTTAACTTCTTTATTTGTGTTATATCGCCCTTGAACTGCCATCATTTCACAGTTTCTTTATTCAGATCCCCTCTCTCTCTACCCATTTCTATTAACCCATTGGCTTGCTGAGCTTGTTTACTGCTTATCTCCACAGCAACCCTGGTTTCAGAGACATTCCGTTTGTGCTATCTATCTCTCTGTTACTTACTTTGCAATTTAAAACCAAAATTCGTATTTTTGTCATTCCAAGAAAGGTCTTTCATGTGAATTGTTAAGTCGGGTTCTACCTCCACAATGCTGCATGACCCGCTGAGTGTTTCCAGCACTTATTGTTTTCTATTTCAGTATTCCAACACCTGCACCTTTAAAAAAATATTCATCCTGGTGGCTATTTTAGTGACCAAAAGATTATCCGACTAACATTTGTAAATGTCTCTGAACATGAAAGTGGTACAACAGCTGTTCCCAGTGCCTAGCCAGCAGTTACATTGCTGCTGGCAAATCTTCAATCTGTTGGAAGACCACAGCTTGGAGATGGCTTCTTTTGGAAGTTGTCCAAGATATTGGCATCTAGACTATATTGCACTTTTGGGATTGGCTTTACGATGAGAGTGACAGAATGCCATTCCCTGAAGTTCTGTACATCAGCATCGTGAAGCTGTAAGCTTTAGTCACACACCAATATGCCAGTAGAACAGGAAGATCTAATGAGAACTTACCAGTTTGAAGTTTGATCTTTATTTTATGAGGAGTTACGATGAGGGATTACGTGAAGAAGCCCGCCAACCTTCAAAGCAACGGTGTGAAATCACAGATTAACAGTTGTTGAACTGATTATAGGAAGATTCGAGAGAACTAGAACTACCAGATGACCTTGATGAGAAGAGGTTTGGGTGCAGAGGGCACGTAATCCCTCATCGTAACTCCTCATAAAATAAAGATCAAACTTCAAACTGGTAAGGTCTCGTTTAATCTTCCTATTTTACTTCGGAGTCACGTGAATGACTACGTGAAGATTTCAAAGCTCTGTGATTTCGTGCCGCTAACACGAGCCCATGCCACACACTGCATTAGTTGACCAGAGATGATTGAAAAAATGATACTGCACTCAGACATGACATAGATTTAAAACATGCTGATGCTAATAATAAGCAAATAACCAAATTATTGGATGGACCTTAAAATTGAGTTGGCAAACGAACCCGGCCTGGCAATCAGTTTGTTATAAAAGGTTTGGAAAGTCCGCTGATTTAACCATCCTGCTGTCGCTAGGATGTGGTCCAGCAGAACCTCCATGAACCTTGCTGCTGATGTTAACGCAGCCCTGGTGGAGTGAGATTTAAAAACGTCAGTGTCACTCCTGCATAGGCCAATACAAATCTCAAGCATCTGGAGATGGTCTGCACTGAAACCCTCTTGTGTTTTTTTTTGTGGCTAACAAATATTGCCAGCTCAGTGCCTCTAAGGTTCTTTGTAGCCTTACAATGTTGATGAATATGTGTGACAACACACAATCTATGGTCCATAGGATATGTTAGAATTCCAGCTTTAGACCCAACGCCCCCAGTCTGCTTAGTTTAATAACTCATTTACATAGAACGTTATTTGTTGGTAGATATAACCATTCTGTTCAGCCGTAGCTTATGCAACGACTGGACGCGTTACGCTGAACCAGCGCCATGAGCATAACTACCTTATGAGAGCCGGGCCAAAGATAAGGATGTAGCTGGAGCCCCCCGGTGGAGTAGTGTTAACACAATGTTAATATCCCACACTTCCGTGTACCTGGGCCTGGGAGAATTTGTGTTAAAGATATCCTTTATAAATCTGGATATCAGAGGGTGAGACCCGACAGAGTGGGACCCGCTCCCTGCTGCAAATATGATGAGAAGGCACGTTTGGCACAGTTAATGGCACTATAACTTAATTTATTGTCAAAGACCCATTTGAAAATGAACTCCAAGACGTCAGTTATCCGTGCCGTATTATATGTAATATTAGCATTTAAACAAAACATTTCCCATCTCCTGATGAGGAAATATACTGCTTTTTTGGTGCTATCCCTGCAATCAGCAGTGAGTACGTCCATGGATCGGTTTGACAACCCGAGCCGCAGGAACGGTCTTCTCAGAGTCTGCAAGTCAATGAATTGATTTTGTCATGCAGAGGATGGTTTCCCAAGTCACGGGCTGAACCAGGAATTTTTGTGTTTAGAATAACCATATAAGGTTCTATTATCATTCCCAACATCAGCGGGAACCATGGCAGCATAGGCCAGTCAGGCACTATGAAAATGCCTGAAGCGGGATCTTGCTGGATTTATGCAAGACCCGACTGATGAGGCAAAATGGAGGAAATACATAAAAGAACATGCCTCACCAGTGTAGCGAGAATGCATCTTTCACCACTGCCATGCCACATATTTTTGCAACTGGTGATTGAGCCTGGATGCAAACACATCGATCTTCGGTGTTCCATAGAGCCACAATGTCATTAAATACTTTGTGATCCAACATCCATTCTGTGTTATCATTGATTTTACGTGATGATACACCAGCGCCAAATGAGGTTAGGTAAACTATCACAGGATACTGACTTGATTGCACCCATGTGATTAACATATGCCACCACCAAAGTGTATCAACTTGGAGTTGAGCATGCAGATTATGCATATTCGCACAATAACCTTTAACCCATAGAATGTACCTAGTGTCTATAGATAGTTGATACCATATAGCTGAAGAATTGGTAACTCATGCAAATCCCATCCACCTCCGTAACTAGAGATGGTATTAGTAATTTTCCATCTTTGAGCACTAGCATCAGTTTGTAATATAACTGTAGATTTACTGACCAAAACGTTACTGGAGCAATGCTGAATACTGTTCGTCCACCATTGTGACTGATAGCTTCAGCTGGTAATAGCATAGGTCTGTTAACAATGACCTAAATGATACTTGAGAGCTTGGTCCTTTGCACATTGTAAGTTCTGATGATGCAAAGGCCCAATTTGTGCAGCTGAAAAACACAGCCGCTATATTGCCAATTACACTGGCCATTTGATGAATAGAAGGCTGCTAATTCTAATCTCTTGCCTCAGGGCAGAGTCACAGACAAATTAATAGAGTTAAAGGTAAATCCCAATAATCAATAACTCTAGTTGGTATCAACTTAAATTTAACTGGATGGATGAGAAACCCCAATTTAGCAAAATACAGCGTTTAGAATATCATCCAGCTAGGCCATAACAGGTGTTGTTGAGCTCTGAGCAGCCCAAGCACCGGCTTTAATAATTTGGTAAATAACCTGGGAGCTGGTTAGCCCATTTTGCAATGCTTTAACTGCTATCGTTGCCCCATCCAGTTAAATTTCAAATATCTCCGGTGATCCCTGTGAGTGGGAACTGAATAGTATGCATCTTTAAGATTGATGCATGCCATAAAGCATCCTATGGAAATCAGTTGTTAGACAGTAGCGAAGTTTCCCATTCTAAAATGTCTATACTGCACATGAGAGTTAAATCAAGGATGATCCAACATCCTCCATCTTTCACAATGAACAGGCCATGCCTGCCATAATTCTGAGTCTGCCTTGAAAGGCAACTCCAGCCATAATTATGAGCCTGCCTCGAAAGACAACTCTGGCCATAATTCCGAGCCTGCCTCGACAGGCAAATCTGGCCATAATTCCAAGCCTGCTTGGAACCCTTGTGAACTGTGCAGTATAAACTGATCTCATGTTATCATTTTTATCCATTGTCATTCGTACAAAAAACAAGTGTACACTATTACCAACTTGTAAATGGTCCACATACGCCATGTTTCAGAAAGAACCAGACCCACCGACCTCCATGGTTACCGGTGGTCTTATGGTAAGCCCAAAGGCCCCTGATGCGGGTTCTATTTCCATCCTTGATTTGGAGAGTAGGACTGCTAGGGTGCGTGGATTGCATATTTTTCCCCGAGGGCCGGCTTGGGCCTTGGCCTGAGAAACCTCTGCCCAGCTTTCAAGCTGCCACCAGCTTCAGTGAACTGCTTACTGCCGATGGAGGCGTGGGGGTGTTGTCGCCGAAATGATGAAGCTTTGCTCGTCGTTGGTACCTTGTTAGTCTGACAGCTTTTGCGTCCTCATCCAGGTCTTACCTGTTTGGATAGGTCTTCCCCGAAGAGAAGATTTGGCGGCTGGACATTGCTGGCCTTACATAAGCCTGCAAATTTGTGATTTAAGGCAGGTCTGATGGCGTTCTTCTGAAAGCAGTTCATTTCGAAGTGTGCATTGCACATCAACGCCAGGACATCCAGCTGGACGGTCGATAGCCCGCCACTCAGATTTGGCAAATGCCATGATGCCTGTGGCCAGTGTCACCGCTGCTGTAAGGCAGCATGCTGCACCACCATGCCACCCCAAAAGTGAAAGATCAGCCATGATCTGATTCTTTGAATGGTGGCCAGGCACTGTATAGTATAGAATGGAACTACTCATGCTAAGTCCTCATTCAATAATGATTGGAGGAATTGATATTATGCTGAATCTCATATTTTAATGTCAAAGAGATGTTTCTGCATTTGACTCAGCCATGAGCACATTGAATGGCGGTGCTGGCTCGAAGGGCCGAATGGCCTGCTCCTGCATCTATTGTCTATTGTGAAGCTTGATAGGTGGGACATTTAGACAGGCACACAGATAGGAAAGATTTAGAGGTATATGGACCAAACCCAGCCAAATAGGACCAGATCAAATAGACAATTTGGTCGGCATGAATGAGTAGAATTAAAGAGCTTGTTTCACGCTATATATGACCTTATTTTGTAAATTTTCAACATCTGTCTGATCAAGTTCAAAATCTTGAGATGATTATGGAAGTGTCTGCATGTGGATGGCCCCAGAAATTTTGTCACAAAAGTAATAGGATTACCAACCCATAATCACCAAACTAAGAGAAAGATAAAGCATGTACATCCATTTATAGTGAATACATGTTAAATGGTCTTCTCCAAGGAAATGGACCAGCTTTTCATTGTGAATGCCAATATTTTGTATTGAGCTTTCATAACTACACGTCTCAGAATGAAAACATATGTTTGATAAAATTAGAGAATCTGTTATCACCATTCCGACAGTATATTCCAGACCTTCACAGCTCTTTCCCTAAATGTAATTACCCCCCTATATTACACTGATTTGTTTTGCTTGTATCAGTACCATGTGATTTTAATCCTCCTTCAGTAAGCAACAGATTTTCCTTACTTGCTCTACAAATCATCTGGATTTTGAACACCTGTTAAATCTCATGCAAACTTTCTTCTTAGTAAAATAAAGTAATCCCAGTTTCTCTGGTTTCCCTCTCATCACATTGGCCCCCATTCCCATTAATGATATTTGAATATTTTCCAACATCTTGAACTTCCCTAAAATGTCATACCCAGAATTGGCAGTAATACTCGTTCAGATACTACCAATTTTGAATAAAGCTCTGGCACATCTTTTGTAAATGATGCAATTTATAACATATTTTATAAAATCAAAGATCAGTTTGTATTGACATCCTCCTCATATTTCTCCCAGAAAACTTGTACACAACCCAAACTCCCAATGTCTTTGCTCCTGTACCTTCCTGAAAATGGTGTCATCTAGTCTATTTTGCCTTTTCTCAATTTTAATAACGGGTTATTTTCCTCACAGTTCTCGGTTAAATATCATCATTCTGTTCATTTTCCAGTCTATTTCCTACCAGAAGATATTGCTAATATCACTATTTACAATCAAAAATACAGTTTTTGTATTTA
Organism: Malacoraja senta; assembly: GCA_038087875.1. Taxonomy (NCBI): domain Eukaryota; kingdom Metazoa; phylum Chordata; class Chondrichthyes; order Rajiformes; family Rajidae; genus Malacoraja; species Malacoraja senta. The sequence goes on along the minus strand of JAXLNO010006147.1, from coordinate 21,423 downwards.
AAAAATACAACACTGTGGGTGGCACAGCTGGTAGAGCTGCTGCCTCAATGCCAAAACCCCAGGTTTGATCTTGTGGTGTCTGTGTGGAGTTTGCACATTCTCACTGTGATCACATGGCTTCTCTGGGTGCACCAGTTTCTTCCCACATCCCAAAGATCTGTTCATTTCTAGCTTAATTGTTTCTGTAAATAAGATAACAGAACTAGTGTGAATGATGGTTGGTGACAAAGGGCCTTTTTCCATGCTTTATCTCTAAACTAAACAATTCTGTGAAAAAACTCAAATGAAATTTAAATTCATCAACCAAATACTAAATATCCCTGATAACATCTTTTTTGGTACCATCAAGCAACGAAGAGTAGAGATGCAAGGAACTGCAGATGCCGGTTTACCAAACGAAAAACAAGAGAGCTGGACTAACTCAGCAGTTCTGAAGAAAGGCTCTGATCCAAAGCATCGCCTATCCATGTCCTCCAGAGATGCTGCCTGACCTGCTGAGTTTCTCCAGTACTGTGTTTTTGTTTTAAACAACGATTAATTAACAAACCAGTCCGATACTCCCATTCACATGGTGTAAAAAGTTAATCCATTATACCTGCATCACTCCCAAATTATTCTGTATTCAGACTAGAGGGGATACTCTACTCAACTGAAAGATAGACAATGATAACGACAATAATATTCCTTTCATCCATTTTCAATCAGAAGTACCCCCCCCCCCACCCCATGTTCAACTAAAATAAATGAACGTAAATATCGAATCGACACATTTAAGCAATGGCAAAATTCAATTTCAAATGCAGCCATTAAAGAAATCTTATAACTGCTCCTGGTTGCTAGACACAATAAAACAATTTAATTCACAAATGGCCCATTAAGAGCAGGAACAGCAGCAAATTGTTATAAATGGATTCAATTTGAATTGCATATTAGTTTCCCCCATAGATTATATTCAATGCACATAGTAAAAAAACAATTCTGAACAATTATTTTCAAGTAATTTACTCTTCCAATGATTGCAAACCCAATGAATCTGTAGTGATAGATGTCTTTACAAAGTTTTTTTAAAAACAGATATATATTTTACCTTGAAAACTTCAACGCATACTTCTTCCTTAACCATTCCAAGCAGGATTTAGGAGATGCTCCCAAGTCGTGCTTTAGCAATTGATACTACTGTAAAAACATTTAGAAGGCAAGAGATACCCAAGGATGACAATGCAATCATGGCTGAACAGCAAAATGCCAAAAGTATTAATTTGTCAGCTACCATTAAGTACACACACCAAGTTCCTTATTTGCACTACCTTACATTCCTAAATTAAAAGAACTAGAAACTCAAATTGTTCAATTAGCATTTGCTTTGTAATAGTCGCTTTAGGATCATTACAGATCAAGAGTTCAAAAAGAACATCCCAAGAGGTAATTTAAATGATCAAGTCTCAAAAAAATTAAAGGCATTTACAAAACATTGTATGGCACTTCAATTTTTTACTAGACTTGATCATTTCCAGGTGTGTAGAAGAGGCAGGTACAAAATCAAAATTATGTCACTCCACTATAACTTCACCCCTTTTTAACCTGCTCACGCTTCTACCGTCGCCTCCGTCTCACAGCTCACTTCCATGGGAAGGAGTCCTCGCTCCCCACTGATGACCCCTTTTCCCGTCTCCAACGTACCCCAACCTCATGGAACCCCCCTCGTAGCCTTCCGGCTTTAGAACTCTTTATTAAAAACTGCCGCCGTGACATCAACCGCCTCAACTTCTCCACTCCCCTGTCTCACTCCAATCTCTCCCCCCCCCCGGAACGCACTGCCATCGACTCACTCCGCAACAACCTAGATTGGGTTATCAAACCCGCCGACAAGGGAGGTGCCGTGATAGTCTGGCGCGTCGACCTCTACAAAGCTGAGGCCACGCGCCAACTCTCGGACACCTCTTCCTACTTACCCCTGGACCATGACCCCACTGACGAGCACCAGGCCACCATCTCCAGCACCATCACCGACTTCATCCACTCCCACGCCCTGCCCGAACGAGCCTCCAACCTCATCGTTCCCCAGCCCCGCACAGCCCGCTTTTACCTTCTCCCCAAAATTCACAAACCTGACTGTCCCGGTAGACCCATTGTCTCTGCCTGTTCTTGCCCCACCAAACTCATCTCCACCTACCTCGACTCCATCCTATCCCCCTTGGTTAAATCCCTCCCCACCTATGTTCAAGACACCTCAGACACTCTCCGTTATCTCCGCGCATTCCACTCTCTAGGCCCTCACCCCCTCATCGTCACCATGGACGTCCAGTCACTGTACACCTCCATCCCCCACCAGGATGGTCTCGAAGCCCTCCGTTTTTTCCTCGACCGTAGAAGCAATCTATACCCGGCCACTGACACCCTCCTCCACCGAGCGGAGCTGGTACTTACACTTAATAACTTTTCATTTGACTCCTCCCATTTCCTCCAAATACAAGGCGTAGCTATGGGCACACGCATGGGCCCCAGCTGCGCCTGCCTCTTTGTCGGGTACGTAGAACAATCCTTGTTCAATGCGTACCAGGGCCCCATCCCCGACCTCTACCTCCGCTACATCGATGATTGTTTTGGTGCCACATCCTGCACCCACACACAACTGACTGACTTCATCCGCATCACCACCAACTTCCATCCGGCACTCAAATACACCTGGACCATTTCCGACACTTCCCTACCATTCCTTGACCTCACTATCTCCATCGCAGGTGATAGACTCCTTACCGACATCCACTACAAACCTACCGACTCCCATGGTTATCTGGACTACACTTCTTCCCACCCTGCTTCCTGTAAGGACTCCATCCCCCACTCCCAATTCCTCCGTCTACGCCGCATCTGCTCCCAGGATGAGGCGTTCCACACCAGGGCATCCGAAATGTCCTCATTCTTCAGGGAACGGGGGTTCCCCTCCTCCACCATAGATGAGGCTCGCACCAGGGTCTCTGCCATACCCCGCAACACTGCTCTCTCTCCCCATCCCCCCACTCACAACAAAGGCAGAGTCCCCCTAGTCCTCACCTTTCACCCCACCAGCCGTCACATACAACAAGTGATCCTCCGTCAGTTTCGCCACCTCCAACGTGACCCCACCACTCGCCACATCTTCCCATCTCCCCCCATGTCTGCCTTCCGCAAAGACCGCTCCCTCCATAACTCCCTTGTCAATTCTTCCCTTCCCTCCCATACCACCCCCTCCCCTGGTACTTTCCCTTGCAACCGCAAGAGATGCAACACTTGTCCCTTCACCTCCCCCCTCCACTCCATTCAAGGACCCAAGCAGTCGTTCCAGGTGCGACAGAGGTTCACCTGCATCTCCTCCAACCTCATCTATTGCATTCGCTGCTCTAGATGCCAGCTGATCTACATCGGTGAGACCAAGCGGAGGCTTGGCGATCGTTTCGCCGAACACCTCCGGTCGGTCCGCAATAACCAACCTGAACTCCCGGTGGCTCAGCACTTCAACTCCCCATCCCATTCCATATCTGACCTCTCTGTCCTGGGTCTCCTCCATGGCCACAGCGAGCAACACCGTAAATTGGAGGAAATGCACCTCATATTCCGCTTGGGCAGTCTACATCCTGGTGGCCTGAACGTTGAATTCTCCCAATTCTGCTAGCCCTGGCTGTCCCCTCCCCTTCATCAGCCATCTGGTTGTCTCCTCCCCTCCCCCAGCCCTCGGGCTCCTCCTCCGCCTTTTCCTTTTTTCCTTTCTTCTCCCCACCCCCTATCAGTCTGAAGAAGGGTTTCGGCCCGAAACGTTACCTATTTCCTTCGCTCCATAGATGCTGCTGCACCCGCTGAGTTTCTCCAGCATTTTTGTGTACCCACACACTATTTAGGATACATGAAGAGCATTGATTTAAAAGGATTACTGAAAGAGGACTAATCATGAATTATGGTCATAGTTTAAGAGAAATGAAATCTCTCTTTCTCCCATTCCCTTGAGCTGCAAGAAACAAATCAAATCCTTTAGATCATCTTCAAACAACAACTTGTATTTATAACATTACAACATATTTACCACATGTCCTTTCATCTTACGGATGCTGTTCAAACTGGCGAGTTCCTTGAGCAATTTGTATTTTGCTTTCTATTTATATAATTATACTTTAATGCATCTAAACAGCTATCTGCTTCATGAAAATGTTGTCAAACAATTTGATATTATACCACATAAACAGACATTATGCCCGATGAAAGTACTTAATCAGCTAGATTTTAAGAAGCATTTAAATGGAGAGGGGAAAAAAAGTTAGAGATTTCGGGTGATAAATCCAGTGTTTAGAGTCTACTAACTTTCCTAACCCACATTTTCATCTAGAAGAGTAATAATGGTTGGAGGTCAACATGGAAGCACATATACCAGAACAGCATCAGGTGAAATTTAATGTCTGAACATTTTTTATGATGTTGTTTGCTTTAGTGCTCACACTAAATAACCAAAGATGTTCATTTCTGATCAACATAAAAACTGTGTAACTTGGACTTCGCCACAAAAATAAAATAAAAACATCCTGACCTTATTCATACGTTTATAATTTTAATTGTTATTTCAGTCTGAACAAAGTGCACATGGCATCATGGGAAGAAAATGACAAGCAATGCTTCCTCAGCCACTTGGACAAGAAGCTAAATTCAACAAATCTAAGTGGTTTGTGTTCATAAGGGATAGGAGCAGAATTAGTCCATTTGGGCCCATTAGGTCTACTCCGCCATTCAATCATGGCTGATCCATCTTTCCCTCTTAACCCCATTCTCCTGCCTTCTCCCCATAGCCCGACACATACAGTGCATTCAGAAAGTATTCAGACCCCTTCACTTTTTCCACATTTTGTTATGTTACAGCCTTATTTTAAAATGGATTAAATTATTTTTTTGTTATCATCAATCTACACACAATACCCCAGAATGAAGAAGCAAAATGTAAAAATATTTGCAAAGCAATTAAAAAGAAATAACTGAAATATCATGTTTACATAAGTATTCAGACCCTTTGCTATGACACTCAAAATTGAGCAGAGGTTCATCCTGTTTCCATTGATTATCCTGGAGATGTTTCTACAACTTGATTGGAGTCCACCAGCGGTAAATTAAATTGATTATACATGATTTGGAAAGGTACACACCTGTCTATATAAGGTCCCACAGTTGACAGTGCATGTCAGAGCAAAAACCAAGCCATGAAGATGAAGGAATTGTCCATAGACCTCCGAGACAGAATTGTGTCAAGACACAGATCTAGGGAAGGGTATAAAACTATTTCTGCAGCATTGCAGGTCCCGGAGAGCACAGTGGCCTCTGTCATTCATAAATGGAAGAACTTTGGAACCACCAGGACTCTTCATAGAACTGGCCGCTCAGCCAACCTGAGCAATCGGGGGAGAAGGGCCTTGGTCAGGGAGGTGACCAAGAACCCGATGGTCACTCTGACAGAGCTCCAGTGTTCCTTTGTCGAGATGGGAGAATCTTCCAGAAGGACAACAATATCTGCAGCACTCCACCAAGCAGGCCTTTATGGTAGAGTGGCCAAACGGAAGCCACTCCTCAGTAAAAGGCACATGACAGCCCGCTTGGTTTCGAAAAGGCACCTAAAGGACTCTAAGACCATGAGAAACAAGATACCCTGGTCTGATGAAACCAAGATTGAACTCTTTGGCCTGAATGCCAAGCATGTGTCTGGAGGAAACCAGGCACCGTTCATCACCTGACCAATACCATACCCACGGTGAAGCATGGTGCTGGCAGCATCATGCTGTGGGGATGTTTTTCAGCAACAAGGAACTGGGATCGAGGGAAAGAAGAACAGAGCAAAGTTCTGGGAGATCATTGATGAAAACCTGCTCCAGAGCGTTCTGGACCTCAGACTGGGGTGGAGGTTCACCTTCCAACTGGACAACAACCCTAAGCACACAGCCAAGGCAATACAGGAGTTGCTTTGTGACAATTCTGTGAATGTCCTTCTGGAGGGACCTGAAAATAGCTGTGCCCACTCCCCATACAACCTGACAGAGCTTGAGAGGATCTGCAGAGAAGAATGGGAGAAATTACCCAAATACATGTGTGCCAAGCTTGTAGTATCATACCCAAGAAGACGAGGCTGTAATCGCTGAGTAAAGGGTCTGAATACTGAGTAATGGGTCTGAATACTTATGTAAAAGTGATATTTCAGTTATTTCTTTTTAATTACTTTGCAAACATTTCAAAAACCTGCTTTTGCTCCTTCATTATGGGGTATTGTGTGTAGATTGATGATAAAAAAAGAATTTAATCCATTATAGAATAACAAAATGTGGAAAAAGTTAAGGGGTCTGAATACTTTCTGAATGCACTGCACTAATCAAGAATCTATCTCTGCCTTAAAAATATCCATTGACTTGTCCTCCACAGCCTTCTATGACAATGAATTAGAGATTCACCACGCTCCGACCAAAAAAATTCCTCCTCATCTTCTTCCAAAAGGAACACCATTTTATTCCGAAGCTATGACCTCTGGTCCTAGACTCTCCCGCTAGTGGAAACATCCTCTCCATATCTATCCAAACCTTTCACTATTCGGTAAGTTTCAATGAGGTCAAACCCCCCCCCCTCATTCTCCTAAACGCCAGTGAATAGAGGCCCAGTACCGTCAAACGCTCATCATATGTTAACCCACTCATTCCTGGGATCATTCTCGTAAACATCCTCTGGACCCTCTCCAGGCACGAGCACATCCTTCCTCAGATATGCCGCCCAAAATTGCTCACAATACTCCAAATGCAATCTGACTAGTGCTTTATAAAGCCTCAGCATTACATCCCTGTTTCTGTATTCTAATCCTGTCGAAATAAATGCTAGCTTTGTACTTGTCTTCCTTACTACCAATTCGACTTGCAAACTGTTTGGGTCCCTTTGCACCTCCGATTTCTGAATTCGCTCCCTATTTAGAAAATAATCTACGCCTCTATCCCTACTACCAAAATACATGACTCCATACTTTGCTACGCCATATTCCATCTGCCACTTCTCTGCCCACTCTCCCAACCCGTCCATGTCCTTCTGCAGAGTCTCTGCTTTTACTACATTATCTTCCATCCACCTATCTTTATATCATCTGCAAACGTGGCCACAAAGCCTTCACAATCCCCTCATCCAAATCATTAATATACAATGTGAAGAGTAGCGGCCCCAGCATCGACCCTTGCGGAACTCCGCTAGTCACTGGCAGCCAACCAGAAAACGCGCCTTTCATTGCCACACTTTGCCTTCTAGTGTAAATCAACCAGCCATGCTTGGAGATACATAATTTACAACATACACTAATGCCATGAATTTGCTGGCCAAATTACACCCAAATAGCACCACACTGTTAACAATATCCACATTTTTCCAGTAAGATTCAATCCACCATACATCGCCCTTCACGTGTGAAAAACAAGAATTGTCACTTTACTACTCACCACATGGTTCTGTGAATATACTAGAACTAAGCCTACATAGTGTATTTGGTTAGAAGATTCCAAAGATTCACAACCCTTTTTATAAATTTCTACTCAGAATGGCCAACCCTTTATTTTGACCCTGCATGACACTGGTTCTAGACACCCTTGTCAAGAGGGGACATCACTCTGCAACTAATTCTCCATGCTTCAATTATATGTTTTCCATGTTATATAATTTCCTTTTATCAATGTCCTCTTTTGGGAATAAAAACATAAGTGTATACCTTTACCATTATTTTAAAAAAGGCACACAAAATGTCTACTCCCTCCCCTGTGTGAACTGTGGAATATATCATACAATTGCCTCACCTCATACTACTGAATTGTAGTGAAAACTAAGTATTCGCAGAAGCAGAATTACGCTGCCATTTTACAATATAGAAGTATTAATATACAATTAAACTTGTGGAATTACTTCCAGAGTTTACTATCTCTGCTAAAATCTTGAAATGGCAGCATTTTCTCCTGCAATGCCGTCTCCCACCTAAAATAGCCTGTCGTACCCTAATATGCAAACTTCATTGTTATTTTTCCATTTATACCCATGTACCTTTCCATTTTTAAAAGCAGAATTTCCCATTTTTTCACATCACAGTGACAAATGTGGTTAAAAAATGTAAATAAATTACATTAAATCCCCTTAGCACTAGTTGATAGTCCAGTCACTCTTCAGCCAACATATATGGCTGTTCCATGTCAAAAAACACCTGACATTTCCAAGTATTCAATTGTTAAATACATTCTTAAATTTGATGACAGTCAAAATGAACTACATAACTATGGGTTTTACTGGAATCTCTAAGCACAATGACCTCTATTTTCTCTGTTTTGGGGACTCCTTCACTACACTTATCAAGTCCCTAGATGTAACAGCAACAAACAAATCTTCTGTTTGATTTACTGCAACATTTCAAACAATGTATATGTACCACCTTTTACTGTACATGTAGTATTAAATGTCATCTTGTAATTGGCACAAATAGGGTAGACAGTCAAAACCGTTCTCCTAGGGTGGAAATGGCAAAGACCCAAAGGCATAGAAACATAGAAACATAGAAAGTAGGTGCGAGAGTAGACCACCAGGCCCATCGAGCCCGCACCGCCATTCGCTCATGGCTGAACACTAAACAGACACCCTTACCCACAAACAGTAGACACAAGACACAGAACACAAGACACTACCCTCCCCTTTATACCGCTATCACCCCTCTCCACCCCAAGAACCGCGTGATCTCCTGGGGGAGGCAAAAAAACGGATAAAAACCCAGGTCCAATTCGGGAAAAAAATCCGGGAAATTTCTCTCCGACCCCAATCCAGGCGATCGACACTTGTCCAGGAGATCACTCAGGTCTTACTATACTAACCATACCTAGGTCCATATCCCTGCCTTCTCCCCGTAGCCCCTTATCCCCTTGGCAGCTAAAAAACCATCTATTTTAGACTTAAATATATTTAATGTTTCTGCTTCCACTGCTCCCTGGGGCAGTGAATTCCATAAATTAACCACCCTCTGGGTGAAGAAGTTCTTCCTCATCTCAGTTTTAAAAGAGCCCCCCCTTATTCTACAACTATGTCCCCTAGTTCTAGTTTCCCCGATCATTGGGAACATCCTCGGTGCATCCACCCGATCAAGGCCCCTCACGATCTTATATGTTTCAATGAGATCGCCTCTCATTCTTCTAAACTCCAAAGAGTAGAGTTCCAGCCTACTTAACCTTTCCTCATATGTCAATCCCCTCATTGCAGGAATTAATCTTGTAAACCTTCGCTGCACTGCCTCCAGGGCCAGTACATCCTTTCTTAAGTATGGACCCCAGAACTGTACACAGTATTCCAAATGTGGTCTCACTAATACTGTGTACAGCTGCAGCAAGACCTCCGTGTTTTTATACTCAATCCCCCTAGCAATAAAGGCCAAAACTCCATTGGCCTTCCTGATTGCTTGCTGCACCTGCATACTAACTTTTAGTGATTCATGTACTACTACCCCTAGATCCCTTTGCGTTGCATTACAACGCAGCTCCACCTCATTTAGAAAATAACTTGCCCTATCATTTTTTTTCCCAAAGTGAATGACTTCACATTTATTAGTATTAAATTTCATCTGCCAAGTTGTTGCCCACTCACCTAGCTTATCTATATCCTTTTGCAGACTCTTCCTATCCTCCTCATCCCCTACTTTTCCTCCCATTTTTGTATCGTCCGCAAATTTTGATATATTACACTTGGTTCCCTCCTCCAAATCATTTATATAAATTGTGAACAACTGGGGTCCCAACACCGACCCTTGCGGAACCCCGCTAGTTACCGGTTGCCATCCCGAGTATGAACCATTTATCCCCACTCTCTGCTTCCTATTTGTTAGCCAATCCTCTACCCATGCTAATATATTACCCCCAATCCCATAATTTTTTATTTTTAGCAATAGTCTCTTATGTGGCACCTTGTCAAAAGCCTTTTGGAAGTCCAAGTATACCACATCCACCGGTTCCCCTTTATCCACCCGAGTTGTTACTTCCTCAAAGAATTCGAGCAGATTCGTCAAACAGGACTTCCCCTTCACAAAACCATGCTGGTTCTGTCCGATGAAGTCATGTTTATCCAAGTGCCCCGTTAGTGTTTCTTTAATAATTGTCTCTAACATTTTACCCACCACCAATGTTAGACTAACCGGTCTATAGTTACCCGCCTTCTGTTTACTTCCTTTTTTAAATATAGGTGTTACATTGGCCATTTTCCAATCCACTGGGACCGTTCCTGCCTCCAGGGAGTTTTGGAAAATTATCACCAATGCATCCACAATCCCCACCGCTATCTCCCTCAAGACCCTTGGATGTAATCCATCAGGCCCAGGGGATTTATCCTCCTTCAGTCTCATTAATTTCCCTAATACCACCTCCTTGGTGATCTTAATAGTATTTAGCTCCTCCATTCCTACCGCCCCCTGTTTATCCAGCGTTGGAATATTTTTTGTGTCTTCTATGGTGAAGACTGATACAAAATACTCGTTTAATGCCTTTGCCATTTCCATGTTCCCCACCAACAACTCTCCAGTCTCACCCTCCAATGGACCAACGTTCACCTTAGCCACCCTTTTTCTTTTTATATAGCTATAAAAACTCTTACTATTAGTTTTTATGTTGTTCGCTAAATTCCTTTCATAGTCTATTTTCCCCGTCTTAATTAATCTCTTAGTTATTTTTTGCTGACCTTTAAATGCTTCCCAATCCTCTACCCTCCCACTATCTCTGGCTACCTTATATGCCCTTGCCTTCAGCCGAATACTATCCTTTATAGTTTTACTGAGCCATGGCTGACTGTTCTTTCCCTTACCCCTTTTTTTCTTCATAGGAATAAATTTTTCTTGAAGGTTATACAGTAGATCCTTAAACGTACACCACTGCTCATGTACCGTCTTATTCTTGAGTCTGCTATCCCAGTCAACTTTGATCAGCTCAGTCCTCATACCTTCATAATCCCCCTTATTTAGACTAAGTACCCTAGCCTGAGTTTCAACCTGCTCCCCTTCTATTTGAATATGGAATTCGACCATATTGTGGTCACTTGTTCCCAACGAGTCCCTAACTATGACATTTTTAATTAATCCTGCTTCATTACACAGGACCAGATCCAAGATTGCCTCCCCCCTTGTCGGTTCTGTGACATACTGTTCTAGGAACCCGTCTCTAATACATTCTATAAACTCTTCCTCTAGTCTACCCTGCCCAGTTTGGTTTGCCCAATTAATATGAAAATTGAAGTCCCCCATGATTACAGCAGTTCCCTTTTTACATGCGTCAACTATTTGCAGATTTATGTTCTGACTAACAGCGTCACAGCTATTTGGAGGTCTATAAATTACACCCACTAGTGTTTTTTTCCCCTTGTTATTCTCTATCTGTACCCAAGCTGTTTCACTATCCTGATCTTTCAACGCAATATCCTTCCTCTCTATTGCCGTTATTCCCTCCCTTATTAAAAGGGCCACCCCTCCTCCCTTTCTTTCCTGTCTATCTTTTCTAATTGTCAAGTACCCCTCTATATTTAACTCCCAATCCTGATCCCCTTGCAGCCATGTCTCCGTAATGGCCACGATATCATAACTATATATACTTAATTGCACCATTAATTCATTTATCTTATTTCGAATACTCCGTGCATTTAGATACAGCACTTTCAGATGATTTTTACTACCCTTCCTTTCTGTTTTTGCCCCTTTTACATCTAGAGCTTTATCTTCACACATTCTGGATCCTCCTGTCACATTTTGATTTTCCGTTTCCCCACTGATACCCTGCTCTATTTCCTCTACCCCTGCCGTTATTACCCCCCTTGATACCTCCCCCCCGCTACTTAGTTTAAAGACCTCTCTACTGCCCTAGTTATATGATTTGCCAGGACCCCAGTCCCAGCACCGTTCAGGTGAAGTCCGTCCTTACAGAACAGATCCCCCCTGTCCCAGTACTGGTGCCAGTGGCCCAAGAAACCAAACCCATTTTTCCCACACCAGTCTTTGAGCCACGCATTCAGCTTTTTAATTTTACGTACCCTCGCCGATTTGGCCCGTGGCTCAGGTAGCAATCCGGAGATCAGTACCCTCGAGGTTCTGCTTTTTAATTTATTCCCTAACTGCTCAAACTCCTTCAGCAGATCCTCCTTCCTCGTCCTTCCTATGTCATTGGTCCCCACATGGACCACGACCACTGGATCCTCCCCCTCACTCTGCAAATTTCTCTCCAGCATCGCAGAGATATCCTTAACCCTAGCACCGGGTAGGCAACACAGCCTTCGGGACATGTTCTGCTGGCCGCAGAGAACCTTATCTACCCCCCGAATAATACTATCCCCTATCACAACGGCATTTCTTCTAACTCCCCCCTCTTGAATGGCCCCCTGATCCACGGTGCTGCAGCCAGGTTGCTCATCCCTCCCACAGCCCCTGATCCCGTCCTCACATTAAGTAAGAGCCTCGGTCATGCTCGTCAGGGACAAGGGCTGTGGCTCCTGCCGCATCTCCTCCTGGTTCCCCCTACCTGCCTCGCTTATGACCACACCTTCCTTTCCCTGCTCACTAACTACTGAATTAGTTAAACTGGTCGGTGTGACCATCCCCTGGCACAAAACATCCAGGTAATACTCCCCCTCCCTGATGCACCGCAGCGTATGAAGTTGGGTCTCCAGCTCATCAATGCGGAGCTCGAGTTTCGCTAGCCTCAAACACTTACTGCAGCTGTAGGGATCATCTACATCAATGGTGTCGACAAATTCCCACATCTCACAGTATTGGCACATCTCCTGGCCGCCCATCTTATATAAGTAATTAACTGGTCCTGTATTAAACACCCCTTATTTATATAATCCTACCTCCTATAAATGGGAAAGTACTTACCCCAGCCGTAAATTACCTACTGGTTTGGCTGTCTAGTGGTAATTCCGTCCGCTCTTCCTGTCTGGTCCACTGCTCCCTTGCAGTGCGTGGCCTACCTCTTAGCCTCTGTTAGCCTCTCGAGCCGCGGCTCCGTCCTTCCTCCCTCGGCGACAGCCCGGGCCGCACCTGTGAGCATAGCTTTAAAGTCAAAGCAATAGAGCTTAAAGATGTTCCGGGCAGGGACCCACTGCCAGAGGCAGTACTAGAAGCAGATATGATGGTGGCTATGATAGCAGATAAGAGGCTTTTAGATAGGTACAGATATGCAGGGTATGGAGGGATAAGGATCACATGTCAGTAGAGGAAATTAATTTGGCATCTTGGACAGCATAGACATTCTGGGGCAAATGGCCTGTTGCTGTGCCACACTGTTCTATATATGTTGTCTATTTAGCTGAATGAACAAAGTTTCCTACATCTCCCTCATATTACTATACTTCATGTAATCTTGAGGTGTGCCTCACATTTTATAACTATTTTTTTATAATTATAACAAAAACAAATTTTATATCAATGCCAAATTCCAAATATGTATCTTTGGCACACAATAGTGTTTTTGTCATAAAGGTTGAACTCCATCCCATTAAAACCCTGTCTGTCTGTTTTTTGTGTCACTGGTCCATCACATTTGCTTGCTGCCTTTCCCCAGGTCACTGAGCCTATTGTAACCAGTTTACAATGTTCATATAAATTTTGTTTCCGTATTCTGCCATCAATTAAATATTCTCAACTACATCTTCTCCGACCCATCCACACCTCTCCACTCCGAAATCAAACCTCTGCACTTTTGGAGGCAGAGCCTTCTCCAGGGCAGCTCCCAGGCTCTGGAATTCCCTCCCACAACTGATCCGAAATTCTGAGTCCCTCACCATCTCTTTACCTCTGCATACCCTTAGTCCCATGTTCCCCTCCCCTTTGCATCTCTGTCTCACTGCTCTATTTTGTTTTGTTTATTCTTGACTCTCAATGTAAAGCGACTTTGAGTCCTGAAAAGCGCTATATAAATAAAATGTATTATTATTATTATTATAATTCTGTTTGGCAAACTTGTTCATGTCAATACTCCTTTCCTCTTGCTTGTAATAGGTCTTCAAAACCTCATGAATTCCTTTAGTTATCCTCCAATCTTCTTCTGTTCCCAATTATTTAATTATAATTCTCTTTAGGATATATCATCCATCCCTTTGTGCTTATTTATACTGTCAATTTATTCCCATTGGAACTATACTGCAAATTATTTTTACTTGGGGAAATATTCCCCCTTGTAAAAGGGAGAATAATTTCAGATGTTCCATATTATACTGACCCCCACATGAGTGTCCAATGAAAACAGTTGAAGTGGTAATTCCAAAGACAAATAGTAAATTATTCTCTTCTTACTCCCACTAATAATGAACTAATGGATGTAACAAATTGTTTTCAGATTTTTAAGATGTATATTCTACTAGACTAAACATCACATAGAAGGGCTGGTCCCCCAACACAATATTCCACCTCTGCACCAATTCCAATATTGGTGGCCAGTAGGGGGGGAGGGGGGCGGCTTTCTGGAGCGCTAGTATGGGTGTGGGCTGAAGGGACTGGTTTCCAGAGGGCTAGTATGGACATTGTGGGCCGAATGGATTCTTGGGCTGGCGGCTCAGTCACTCAAGCCCGTTGTGCTGGCAGCTCACTCACGGCTGGTGGGCTGGCGGTTGACACGGCTATTCCTTGAAATTCCATTTCAGGCAGGGTGCAAGGCCACCAAATTCAAGTGCAATTTCATACCATTTCAAGCAGGGTGCAAGACCACTAAAGACAGCGAGTCTGTGACCTCTCCCTCCTCCATCTTACAGAGACTGAGCCATGCCCACATTTCTGGGTTTTATAGTCCCTCACCCCTCCCACCAGAATGGGCGGAGGGGGACTCTGAGTAAGATGGCCAAAAATCACAGCCGTACGTGGTAGAATTTTTGTTTTCTAAAATCAATATGAAGCGCAAACAGGAAGTGCTCAAATTTAGACTTTTAATTATATAAAAGGCAAGGCAACTTTAATTAGGCAAGGCAACTTTAATTAGGCAAGGCAACTTTAATTAGGCAAGGCAACTTTAGCATTTCCAAACCAAAGGCAACACAGCTTTAGCATTTCCAAACTATATTTTCAAACCATATTAAGGGCACTGACAGGTCAGTAAAACCACTCAGTTTAGTAGACACGTGTTCAGTGTTATTCACAGCTCAGTCTGAGAGACGTGACCCTCTCGCTCCCCCATCTTGCAGACACTGACTGAGGCACTCAACACTTCTGGGTTTTATAGTCCCTCCGGAAGGGGCGTGGCCTTCAGGAGAGAGAATCTCAACATTTTTTTAAACACTAATAACTTTTATTTTTCATCGATGTCCTCCGCAGCGGAGGGGGACTCTGAGTAAGATGGCCAAAGATCACTGCCGTATGTGGCAGCATTTTTTCTAAAATCAATATACAGTACAGGAAGTGGTCAAGATCAGACTTTTAGTAAAAAAATAACCACTAACATATTCCCCAACCATTTATCATATTCTCTTTACTATATGTGTACCATGCAATTACTTTAGTTTCATTTGAAGTTAACACAGCAGTTTTTGTGTGTGCTTTTGCTCCATTTGGTGCAAGCTGTCATCAGGATTCATTGTAAACATGATGTTCCAGCTCAAAATAACTACATTAATTTTGCTTTCAATAAACCTTACACAAAATAAATTATTCAAAGATAAGCTCAATTATGTTATGACAATATTAAGAATAATCTGCTACACACGATGAGGCTCCATGACTGTAACTGCATAGAAAATGTCTCATTAAAATTATATATAAAAATGACACTGCAGTATGATCAATAGGATGGACCTTGATTATGTTAGTATCACAGATAAATCATTTCTGAACACGAGTGAACAAGTAGGACTTTCTAAAACACAAGTTTAAACATATCTAAATTTAAAAAATGAAAGAAAATAGGCAATTATATGTAATTTGTAATCTGAAATAAATCTGTTCTTGTTGCAAGACTCAGCCCCCTGGTGGTGATGTGCAAACACATCGGTGAGACCAAGCGGAGGCTTGGCGATCGTTTCGCCGAACACCTCCGGTCGGTCCGCAATAACCAACCTGAACTCCCGGTGGCTCAGCACTTCAACTCCCCCTCCCATTCCGTATCTGACCTCTTTGTCCTGGGTCTCCTCCATGGCCACAGCGAGCAACACCGTAAATTGGAGGAAATGCACCTCATATTCCGCTTGGGCAGTCTACATCCTGGTGGCCTGAATGTTGAATTCTCCCAATTCAGCTAGCCCTGGCTGTCCCCTCCCCTTCATCAGCCATCTGGTTGTCTCCTCCCCTCCCCCAGCCCTCGGGCTCCTCCTCCGTCTTTTCCTTTTTTCCTTTCTTCTCCCCACCCCCTATCAGTCTGAAGAAGGGTTTCGGCCAGGTTTTTGTGTACCTTCGATTTTCCAGCATCTGCAGTTCCTTCTTTAACACATGTGCAAACACACTGCGGCCAGGTATAACAGATTCAAAACCGTTACGTCTCATCCGCTGCCTCCTTCACCTGAACACAGGTGCAAAGACTCATTGAAACCGCGTTCAGAGTTTCCAACATCTCACAGGCTTTTAAAAAAATAATCCGATTCTCTTATATAATTAACCTAGAAACTGCACTCCGTGTAGCAACATAAACCGGTGCTATCAATAGTCAGGAATGCACTGCTTTATTACATTCAACACTCATATTATTCGCTGTCAGCCCATGTTGACCAGATTGTAATGGGTACACAACACAAGACCATTTAAGCATTGTATCATTATTAACCGACACACAAATAACAAAATAATTCCCTTGCGATCCCAGCACCCGGTTGCAATCCCAAGAGGTTTCACTCAGCAGAACTCCGCAATGTTGGTTGTGTTCCCCTCCCTGTGTTTGCTTTCCCCTCTGTTCCCCTCTTCTCTGCCCGGTGCCTCTCCGCCCATTACCTGAGGTAAAGCTGAATTCAACTGGCGCTGCAGTAGATCCCTTTCGTGTGCCACCTCTTGCATCTTCTCCTGATTGACGGACAAAGTTTCCTGCGTTTCCCTCAGGTTCTCCATCAACTTGTCCCGCTCGTCCAGCATGTTGACCATCAGCTGCTCGAAATTGGCATCCTCCGAGCCCCTCTGGTTGAGGGTATCCTCGCTGATGGTCGGCTTCACATCACACATCATCCTCCACTCCCACACTCGGAAAACCAACAAGGTGAGATCTTTCTTTTTATTTTTCCGCCACCCCTCCCAAAAAGGGTAAGGAATGTACTCATTGACTTACCAATTGGAAGCAGGGGGGGGGGTGGAGATAATCTCTGCCAGTGCCTGGGAAACACAACAATTCTCTCAGTCCCTTCTCCCTATGTCCTACAAATTATTTCCCATTTAAAGTATCTATCCAATGTTCCCTTAAAGTATCTATCAAATTTCCTCTTAAAGTATTTATCCAATCCCCCCCCCTTAAAGTATTTATCCTATTACCCTTTAATCTATCCAATTCTTCCTTAAACTATCTATCCGATTCCCCTCTGAAGACACAAGAGGCTGCTCCACATTGAAGGCATTGATTTGGCTCTTTTGAAACTCAGCAACTACTTTCTATATACAACAAGGAACTGCAGATGCTGGTTTACACCAAAGAAAGACAAAATGCTGGAGTAGCTCAGCGGGTCAGGCAGCATCTCTGAAGCACATAGATAGGTGATATTTCGGGTTCGGACCCTACTTCAGACTACTTTCTATCCTTTACTCCAGATGCGTAAGGAAGAATCAAATACACAGGACAAGATGTTAAGAAGTCCCTTGTGCCAATAGGTGGGGAGCATTTCACGACATTCGTTGATTGTTGAGAGTGGTAGACGCTCAACATCGGGGGGGGTGTGGGGGGGGGGTAACCTTCAGGACAGTTGGGCACAGGACACATCTTCAGTAATGTACCCTTGCATCACTGGGTGTTTCAGCCTTTTAACACTATACACCCTCCACAAGGGCGGCCCGCTGCAGGATGATCAACCCTCAGCGCATGTCCCGTGTCAAACCGTCCCAAAGATTCACCGCGACATACTTGGGGCCCAGCATGGGTCTTTCCGCTTGAGCCAAATCCACCGGCTGCTTCTTTCAGCTGCCTCTGAGAGTGATCTTATGGTCTTCCGCAGAGCCTGACCGTGGATTCCAAGCTCCTTCAGCAGTCTGATGGTAGATGACGCAACAAATCCTCTGCATCCCACTTCAACTGGATAGACTTTGGTGTTCCAGCCACGCTGCGTTGCCTCTGCTGCAAGCTCTGCGTAGCGCAGCTTCTTACGCTCATAGGCCTCCTCAACAGAGTTCTCCCATGGAACTGTGAGCTCTATGATGTAAGCAGTCTTCTGTGAAGGGGACCAGAACACCAAGTCTGGCCTGAGGGTGGTGGAAGCAATTTCAGGTGGAAAAATTAGTTGTCGGCCGATGTCCGCCAGCATCCTCCAGTCACGGGCCCTGCATTGGCTTCCTTCTTCTGATCTGGTGGAAGGAAGTTTAGAAATTTTCTGTCCTTCTCGGACAAAGGTTATTACCCTTAGGGGAGGGTTGCTTGCTCTCGGAGGCAAGGAGTTGGTCGCACACCGCCTGTTCTCAAGGGCTGATGCCAGGCTTTTTAGTACCTGATTATGCCGCCACGTGTATCTCCCTTGCGTGAGGCTGGTCTTGCAGCCTACCATGATGTGTTTGAGGGTCATTGGAGTTGGGCAGATGGCACAGGTTGGATCCTCGCCGTACCACTGATGGAGGTTCTTTGGTGATGGAAGCACGTCATATGTCGCTCTGATGATGAAGCTGATCTTGCTTGCTTCCATTTCCCATAGTTCTTTCCAGCTGATCTTCCTCCGCTCCACACCTTCCCACTGCATCCATTGCCCGTGCTTGGCAAGAGAGACCGCCTTTGCACTTCTTGCGGCCTCCTGTCGCCGCACCTCCTCAACCACCAACGTCCTCCGCTCTGATGTTGTGGCCTTTCGCCAAGTTGGTTTACTTGTCGTAAGGCCAAAGCCTCCTCTTCCCTGCTGGACTTGCCCCACTATGTCTTTGTGCCTCAGGGCTGATGAAGCTTGCTGTACTGCATCAGATGGTGTCCACTTCCGGCCAGTTGCTAGGGGCGGCGCAACAGCACTGATGATCTTGTCTCTAGAGTCCCTCAGTGTCATCTGGAGTCTTACTTTAGAACACTTATATTCCTCTGTTAGACTAGTGAGAGGTAGTTCCAGGACCCCTTTGCCATAGAGGCCGATGTTAGTTAGACATCGTGGGACACCGAGCCATTTCTTCACGTATGAAGTTATGGTTCGCTCCATCTTCTCCACAGTTGTTATTGGGGCTTCATAAACGGTCAGTGGCCACATTGTCCGAGGAAGGAGTCCAAACTGTAGGCACCAGAGCTTCAGTTTCCCAGGCAGTAGGGTCTGATTGATGTTCTCCAGTCCATTGACAATTTCTTGCCTTAGTTGTTGCACCTGCTCTTTGTCCTTGATACTTGTGTTGTACCATCTGCCCAGGCTTTTAACTGGCTGCTCAGACACTGTTGGTATTGGGTCGTCACCAATAGAGAACCTTGTGTCTCTAAGCACCCCCTTGACTATGGAGATGCTTCGAGATTTACATGGTTTGATTTTCATTCGGGCCCACTTGATGTTCTCCTGCAGCTTTCCAAGTAGCCGCTTGGTGCATGCTGCAGTAGTGGTTAGTGTTGTCATGTCGTCCATGTATGCCCTGATGGGTGGCAGACGGAGCCCAGCCCTGGTTCGTTCACCGCCCACCACCCATTTTGAGGCCCTGATGATGACTTCCATGGCCATTGTAAAGGCCAAGGGTGAGACTGTGCAGCCTGCCATGATGCCTACTTCCAAGCGCTGCCATGTTGTACTGAAGTCAGCTGTTGTGAAGCACAGCTGCAGGTCTTGGTAATATTTCTTGACCAGTGTGGTGATGAGCTCTGGTACATGGAAAAAGGCAAAAGATTCCCAAAGGAGTTCATGGGGAACTGAACCAAATGCATTGGCCAGATCGAGGAAGATCACATGTAGGTCTCTCTTGTCCTTCTTAGCTGCTTGGATCTGGTGCCAGATCATGCTTGTATGCTCCAAGCAGCCCGAAAATCCTGGAATTCCTGCTTTCTGTACAGATGTATCAATGTACTTGTTTGTTACCAGATAGGTGGACAGCCTTTGTGATACAATGCTAAAAAAGATTTTTCCCTCGACGTTGAGGAGACATATTGGCCGGAATTGGCTGATGTCTGACGAATCCTTTTCTTTAGGTATTAGCACGCCGCCAGCCCTTCGCCAAGCCTTAGGTATTGTTTGCTTCTTCCACACCACCCTCATGAGCTTCCATAGAAAGCGTAACACATCCGGTACGTTCTTATAGAGCTTGTATGGTACTCCGTTCGGCCCCGGAGCTGATGCTGCTCTTGCTCGCCGGACCGTGTTCTCCACCTCTTTCCATCTTGGAGGGCTGGTGTCCATGTTGAATTCAGGTGGTTGAATAGGCGGGATGTCATGTGGGATGACCAACTGCTCATGCCTTTTCGTGTCTTTGTGGGCCTTTTCCAGGTGTTCCTCCAATTCCTGTTTTGATGTTTTCAAAGTTCCACTTTTTTCCTTTGCAAAGAGGTCTTTGATGAACTTGAAAGGGTCTTTATAGAACCGTGTTCTTGTGTGTTCTTTCTTCTTGCGAAGTTTCCTCAAGTTCTCTGCTTTTCGCAAGGTTGCCAATCGGTTCTTGATGTCCTCTTGGAGTAGCATGAGACCTTCTCTCTCTGCGTCAGTTGCTTTTTTCCATTGCTTTTTCAACTGTCTCCTCTCTCTGATTAGCCTCTCGATCTCCTGCTGCCTCCTGGACTTGATTGGTGTTGGTAATTTCTTTCCACCTCTCCCTTTACTCACCCCAAACCGTTCTTCTCCATAGCTGTAGATTGTGTTGCCCATCCTTTCAAGCTTTTCCACTGCTGTGCCCGCTTGTTGCTCCAAGATATGTATAAGGTCATTGTTGACCGTCTCCCACTCTTTCTTTTCAACAGCCTTGGGCCATTTCACTCCAGGTTTGTGCCCTTTGATCTTTCCCTCCAATGGAGGTCTTTGTAGTTGTTGCGTGGGCTCCTCCACCGGCATTTCTGTGCTTGTATCACCCTCTTCAGTGACATGGGTGCTGATGCTCTGCGAACTTTGGTTTGTGTCCCGTCGCTGTGCTTCACTCGACTGATTTGACTGGTTGCTTCGTAAGAAGTACTGGTCAATGCGAGGCCCCATGTTTCTGCTCTCTCAAGCACTTTTTCTTCCCTTAGTGGATCTTCAAGCCCTTCACTGATGTTAATTTCTCCCAACCACAGATGCACACCTGAAGTTTGTGTCCCGCAGCTGTTGTGGATGTCTCATGTGCCATGCTCTCCTTGTCAGTAGTCGTTTCCG
>JAXLNO010006146.1:27500-51576 GCA_038087875.1 Malacoraja senta | reverse complement strand
TTCGTAACTGTCACTGTTTGTCATATTGTTACTTGTGGGCGCAGCATCAAGGCAAATTCCTTGTATGTGAATACTTGGCCAATAAACTTACTTACTTACTTACTTAATAATCAATATGATTTGTCTGAGGACGTAGTGAATCCGCGCCACCGAGCTGGGCGCTGCTTTTTGATCCAAAACCTCCGTCCCAGAACCCTTTATGATCACACCCCAGATTCCAGGACGCTGGACAGTGCAGGGACATGGGTACCGAACAAACCTCGTCCTAGGACACGGTGCAAACATCACAGACTAGCCTGGAGCTATGTGTAATCCAAACCACCGTCCCGGGATCCAGGACACTGTTTAATCGGGTCCTTGCGTAATCAGCATCCCAGATCGAGGAGCATGTGTAATCCACACCCCGGTCTAGTACCCGGGACCTTTGTAATCCACACTCCCGTCTCTGGACATGGTTAGGTGTGAAATCTACACCCCAGGTCCAGGGCCATGTGTAATCCACACCACCATTCCAGCACTCTGGGCCCTGTGTATTACACACACCCACCCCAGCACCCGGGACCGTGTGTAGTCAACAATCCCGTCACAGGACGGAGCTCCTTGTTTAATCAGCACCCCAGGTCATGGACCAGAGGTAATCCACACCACCTTTCCTGCACACGTGACCCTGTGTAATGGACATTCCGTCTCGGGACCTGATTATTTGTGTAACCTGCCCCGCAGGTCCAGGACCATGTGTAATCCACACTCCCTTTCCAGCACCCGGGGACCGGTGTAATCCAAACCAAGCCACGGTATTTCAACCCCTCGGACCCGGAACCCTGTGTACACAAAACCCACTCCGATACACTGCAGGACTCAGCAGTAGACAATCGCCAGTCCCAGAGCAGCTCCCGTCGGGAGAGTGAACCCATCCTCAATCGATCACCTGCTTGGAAAAGACTGCAGCACCGTCCAGTCCCGAGGTGAGGAAGCCCCGTCGCGTTGGACACACTGCCGCTTCAGTCACGGAGCGATGAAGTGTGTGTGTGGGGGGGGGGGCGAGTGGTGTCCACGAAGGAATTGGCGGATCGCATGGGAACCTTCACTCTGGGATATTGTGGGGGTGCAGGAGCAACGCTGTATATGTCGTATACGTGTTTTACCCATAACCCACCCGCCAGACACGACCCTCCGGCACATGGCACATCCTCCCCTCCGGCAGACATGTTCTCGCCTCAACGAGGCACGCCTGTCATCCAGCCAGACAAGTGACCCCCTTCTCCAGACACGTATGTCCCTCTCCCTTCCCCCTCCGTCAAACACGTGCCCCACCGCCGAATAATTATCTCTCGCAGTCAGACACGTCCGACTCTCCGCCAGACACGTCAGCCTCTCCTCCACAAGTTGTCTGTCCTTCCGCCAGACACATCAGCCTCTCCTCCACATTTGTCTGCCCTTCCGCCAGACACGTCTGCCCTCTCCTCCACACACCCCTAGACTTCGCGCAGGCACGGCGGTCCCTCTGCCAGACACAGCTGCCCTCTCTTCAATTACATCTGCCTCTCATGCCAGACACGCCTGCTCCTCAACACGGATACCGTCTGGTCCTCGGCCACACACAGGTCCCACTCCACTAGACCCCGCAGACCACCAAGCATACACGACTCCTCGTAAATGCCATTGTAGAAGCAGCTACCGTAGCAACTCCGAAAACATACTAATTCCGAAAGGTAAATGGCGAACAAGTGTTGGGACAGATGTAGTTCAATAAGCTGACAAATGGACAAGCTTTGAAACATAGATACGTAGAAACATGGAAAATAGGTGCACGAGGAGGCCATTCGGCCCTTCGAGCCAGCACCGCCATTCATTGTGATCGTAGCTGATCGTCCCAATAATTAACTCGTGCCTGCCTTCTCCCCATATTCCTTGATTCCACTAGCCCCCAGAAATCTATCTAACTATATCTTAAATCCATCCAGGGATTTGGCATCCACTGCCCTATGTGGGATAACATTAGCTATCCTCCAATCCACAGGAACTGACCCTGAGTCTATTGAACATTAAAAAATGATCACCAATACGTCACTATTTCTAGAACCACCTCCCTGAGGATCCTGGGATGCAGACCATCAGGCCCAGGGGATTTATCATCCTTCAGTGGCATTAGCCTACCCAATACTATTTCTCGGTTCAATGAAAATTTATTTCAGTTCCTCTACCCCTTAGATCTGTCCTCCACTACATCTGGGAGATTCGCATTGTGTCTTCCTTAGTGAAGACAGATTCGAAGTACCTGTTCAACTCTTCGGTAATTTCCTTGTTCCCCATAATAATTTCACCCGTGTCCTGCCTTCATTTGACTTTGCTACTCTTTTTCCCTTAACATATCTGAGGTAGTTTTACTGTCCTTCCTTATATCCTGGCCAGCTTCCCCTCGTACTTCATCTTTTCAGCCCGTATTGCACGTTTGGTTTCCTTCTGTTGTCCTATGAAAGTTCCCAATCTTCTGACTTCCGGCTACTCTTTGCAGTGTCATAGACCTTTTCTTTTAGTTTTATTCTATCCCTAACTTCTCTTGCCAGCCACGGTTGTCTCCTACTCACCCTCAGAATCTTTCTTCCCTTTTGGAATGGAATGATCCTGCGTCTTCCGGATTATGCCCAGAAATTCCTGCCATTGCTTTTCCACCGTCATTCCTGCTAGCATCCCTTTCCAGTCTACATTGCCAGCTCTCCTCTCATGCCTTCACAGTCCCCTTTGTTCAACTGCATCACCGACATTTCCGATTTAACCTTCTCTTTCTCAAATTGCAGATTAAAACTAATTATATTATGATCACTGCCTCCAAGCGGTTCCTTTACCTCGAGTTCTCT
This sequence comes from Malacoraja senta, assembly GCA_038087875.1. Classification (NCBI taxonomy): domain Eukaryota; kingdom Metazoa; phylum Chordata; class Chondrichthyes; order Rajiformes; family Rajidae; genus Malacoraja; species Malacoraja senta. The sequence goes on along the minus strand of JAXLNO010006146.1, from coordinate 48,718 downwards.
TATCAAATCTGGTTTATTAGACAACACTAAATCCAGAATTGCCTTTTCTCTGGTCGGCTTCATTACAAACTGCTCTAAGAATCCATCTCGGAGGCATTCTACAAACTCTCTTTCTTGGGGTTCTGAACCAAACTGAATTTCCCAGTCTACCTGCATATTGGAATCCCCCCATCACCACAGTTGCATTACCTTTGTTACATGCCAGGTTTAACTCCTGCTGCAACTGACACGTTACATCCGGGCAACTATTTGTGGGTCTGTAGATAACACCAATTTGTGTCTTCTTGCCTTTACAATTCCTCAACTCAATCCACAGGTGACTCTGCCTCGTCAGTCCCTATGTCTTCCTTTGCAAGGGATTGAATTCCGTCCCTCACAAGCAGAGCTACCCCCTCCTCTGCCCACCTGCCTATCATTTCTATATGGTGTATACTCTGAATATTAAGTTCCCAGGCCCGATCCTCCTGCAAGCCACGTCTCACAATGTCATATCTACCAACCTCTAACTGAGCCTCAAACTCTTCTACTTTACTTCTTATACTTCGCGCATTCATATACAAGACGTTTAATTCCTTACGCATCTCACCTTTCACATCGATCCCTATTACTTTTAGCCATACTCTCCTATCCCTTTGTCAGCTTTCTTTCCCGTTAATTCTGGGGTCATTAACTATTCCTTTACTCTCTTTCCCTTTAAATCCGTCCTTGACGATCCCATTTGGCACCCCCACCCCCTTATTTAGCGGTTAAATATCGTGTGGTGGAATCATAATTGTTAGCATTGCTAATGCGATGTTCAAATACCATGAAGTAATGTTAATGTTCTTGTTTTCGTCTTCCTGATCCCATGGGAAAGACTATTTCTAAGATATCAAGCCTTTCTCTAGAACGCGCTGTCAGTTGCATTCCAGCGTCGAACATTGAGCTTCTCTCTCGCTGCTCCCCAGGATGAAAGTTATATTCACCGATTATCCGTTTTTTCTGCTGCCTTCCATGGTCCAGGCAGAAATGATTTATTACCCGATTGTAGCAGTGCTTGGAATTCTTCGTAAGTAATTGGATCTATGTTATGAATCGTCCCAGATAAGCTTGTTTTTTATACCCCATTCTTAGCAGATATGTGGCGTTTAGATTTCCCTGTCCTCCAATCCATTGAAAGACGACTATAGCCGTGTTTCTAACGGCCTGAACTCAGTAATACCTCGTTTCGGTCAGATGAAATGTACATTTTCAATAGCAAATACTGCAGTTGGTTGAAATGATTTAATGTCTTTCATTAATGTTTTGTTTGAAACTTCCTGCAGTCAATAAAATATTTTGTATTTACTTTATTGGTTCAATTCATGAGCTGGACACCCCTCCTATCCGGTGACACCAGGTAACGTCTCGTCATTTAAAGGTGTAATAGACGTCGCTTCCTATTCGCCTCTGCGCACACATATATCGTGAGCCGTTCGGTTTCAACAAATACTCTGGGTTCAGAGGAAACATGACGCCGGCTGCGGTGCCGTTGGCCAGAATGTCTCCACTGCTTTACACCCAGGTGAAGGATATTATTCATCAACATTGCAATGCCTGCCATGGTGGATATCCACTCTTTGCAGGACCAAACATAGTCTACCCAAGGGAGCGCTCAATGTTTCATTTTCAACGCATTGGTCTGTCCTTGCGCGTGAGAAGCAGTTGCCTTCTGTGGCATCTGTGACAGTAGCAACATCGCTGCCACAGGGAATCCATTGCACCGAGTAAACAGCTGATGGAATGCCCCGTCTCTGCTGACACTGGTCAGAATCTCAGGTGCGTGTGTGGCGGTCCCGATATCCTCACAATGTGTTTAAGAAGGAACTGCAGATGCTGGAAAATCGAAGGTACACAAAATGTCTGTACACAGCAATAGCGAAAATGAGACATTTATACAATTTACAACTGGCGAGATGTTAGCGAGAATCAAATCACAAGAGCGGTGAGTGACTGATGAATTGAAACGATAAGTGAAAATAATTGATTTTATTGATTTACTGCGGGACGTTCCAGTCAAACAGAAAATGATGAAAATAACTGCATTTAACAGCACCAATGCAATTCGTTGCATTAACTGCATTTGTTACTGTTAGAAATGCACATTTCGTGTTAATAAAAGGAAGCGTAAATGAGTTAAAGACGTACAAATTCACGGCTACATTTTCAGTAATCATTACATCTTATCAGATGGCATTTGATTTCACTATCGGCTACCAGGAAATGCCGTGGCGTCGCGATTCATTTACAGATCACAGATTTGCACCTGCGCGTACACCATATTTATGTGATCTGATAAAATACGGTGCCGTGTAAATGTATTGTAAAATTACCATTATTTTCATTCAAGCATCTATTGCGATTACATTCCCCGTCAACACTGGCGACAGTCCTAACAGTGGAAATAAGTAAGTAAGTAAGTTTATTGGCCGAGTATTCACATACAAGGAATTTGCCTTGTTGCTCCGCCCACAAGTAACAACATGACATACAGTGACAGTTACGATTGACTCAGAAAACACTAAACATTAATAATAATAAAACATTAATGATAAAACACCATTCATCAAGCATGTGAACCAAGAAAATACCAGATCAAAGGGAGGCTACAGATTTTTGGCTGTTGAGTAGAGCAACTACTCGTGGATAAAAACAGTTTTTATGTCTGGCTGTGGCAGCTTTGTCAATCCGGAGTCGCCTTCCAGAGGGACGTGATTCAAAGAGTTTGTGGCCAGAGTGAGAGGGGTCAGAGGTGATCTTGCCCGCTCGCTTCCTGGCCCCTTGCAGTGTATAGTTCATCAATGGAGAGAAGGTTGCAGCCAATAATATTCTCTGCTGATCGGACGATCGCTGCAGCCTCCGGATGTCGTGCTTGGTGGCTGAGCCAAACCAGAACATGATGGAGAAGGTGGCCGTGTAGAATTGGACCATCATTGCCTGTGGCAGATTGTGCTTCCTCAGCTGCCGCAGGAAGTACATCCTCTGTTGTGCCTTTTTGACTACGTTTCTTTCTCGTTGCCCAACCTTTAAAAATCTGGGGCGGTTTGCGACTCGCCCTGTCATGAATGTCTATGCTCAACTCTAATCTTCATGTGAAATCGCGTGTTACGTGGGGCACCCTGTACCATACACTGCTAATGCACTTTGTCGATTTTTGTTTCTTTCCGTAACACAGCTAATGTGATATCGATTGTCATCTTGTCCCGGGGAAAGTGCGGTCTCTCCAAATGTGTATCACGCTATCTCGTGGCCATGGCTGCGGCGGATCTGTTGGTTGCTGTAATTGACGTATTACTTTATCGTATCAATCATTTATATTTCCCATCAACTTTTCTCTTCATTACTCAAGTGTGCTCCTTCCACCGGGCCCTTAACCACGCAGTCACAGACATGTCCGTATGGTTAACACTCTCGTTCACATTTGATCGGTATTTGATGATATGTTGTCACAAACTGCGATCCAGATTTGCACCGAGAAACAGCAGCCAGGGTTATAGCAACTGTGTGTCCGCTGTTCTGCTGCAAAAACATCCCCTGGTACTTTGCATTTGAACCTTATATATCAGTACACAATGTAGCATGGGGCTGTAATACAAAACAAGAAATCTTCATTGAACCTACAGGATATTATTCACCTGGATTCACCGATGTTTCAGCCCTGTGCTCCCAATGTTCCTGATATTATTGCTCAATGCTCTAACAGTCTGGCACATTTTCATGGTTAGTCAAGTCCGCAAGAACCTGAGAGGCGGCAAGAATGCTGCGAATCAGAATGACACCGAGCTGGAAAGCAGAAGAAAGTCAATCATCTTGCTCTTTGCAATTTCGGGCAACTTCATTATGTTGTGGATGACGTATTTTATAGGTTTCCTCTGGACACAGATAACAAAGCGGTCTATTTTACCGGTTTCAATGACCCGTTGTTTTATCGTGGACGAAACCAGCTACATGCTCCTGCTTTTGAGTTGCTGCACAAACACATGTATTACGCGGTAACTCAGTCTAAATTCAGAGAGGAACTGAAGAGCGGGATGAAATATCTGCCGAGAATAATGTTTAAACGAGTTAAGGAAGGACAGCAATGTAGAAACTATAGGCAATAAGTTACAGCGGAATTGTATCTCCCGTTTCATCTAAGCCAGAATATTCTCATTTATATCTGCCTATCCCAATGCAACATCCAACATAGGAGTCGGCAGATGTAGGCTGGGTTAGGTACGGAGCGAACTGATGGTCCATGGGCTAAATCGTAATCATGCATGCACACAACTCAATTAAACGCTTTGTTTGTTGGGAGATCTATGTGGTCCTGGGAAATAGATGGTAGGACATTTATTTTAGAAAACACGAGACCAAGTGGGACACTTCCCCCAACGGGGGACGTTGAATACCCCAATAGATACGTCCCTTTTGCCCTTCTCTCCTGCTCTCTCTCCTGCTCTCTCTCTCTCTCTCTCTCTCTCTCTCTCTCTCTCTCTCTCTCTCTCTCTCTCTCCCTCTCTCCCTCTCTCTCTCCCTCTCTCTCTCTCTCTCCCTCCCGCTCTCTCTCTCTCTCTCTCTCTCTCTCTCTCTCTCTCTCTCTCTCTCTCTCTCTCTCTCTCTCTCTCTCTCTCTCTCTATCTCTCTCTCTCTCTCTCTATCTCTCTCTCTCGATTATCTCTGTGACATCGAGTACTTTCTTGCTGCGGTTCCTGTTCCCTTCTCTCCTGATCTGTCTGGATTATCTCTGAGACGTTGAGTTCTTTCTTGCGACTCCTCTTGTGCCCTCCTGACCTGATCTCTCTCCTCTCTCTCTCGATTATTTCAGAGACATTGAGTTCTTTCTTGTTGCTTCTCATGTGCCTACTGTTCCTCACTAATTCTCGCTGTCGCTTTTTGACTTTACTTGACTATCCCGCACCTCTTTTTCTCCGTCATCTCGGCATGATTTTGTAATATTGCAACTGTAAATGAAAAGATCTTTTTTGTTTAAAATAACCTAATGATTACGTAAATAATACCCCAAACACAAACTCAGTTGCTAATGAGCACAGATTAATTGGATGAAAATTGAGTCTTTCATGTGGAATTAAAACAATGTGAATGAAAAATATTTTATTGCAATTGTAAATGAAAATATAACTGTATATTTGTTAAAATTCAACTCTCCTAAAATAAATTGTAATCAGTGTAATCGCCAGGCCTTTTTTTAAAATCCAACTGTGTTTAAATAAACTGTTTTTAAATAAATAAATAACCCAAACACAATCTCAGTTGTTAATGAACACAGATTAAATGGATGAAAATTGAGCTTTTCCTGTGAATGAAACGTTTTTTTTAATTGCAACTGTAACTGAAAATGTTATGGAAGTGAATCGCGAAGTATGTTTGGAAATGCAACTGTGTTGAAATAAAACATTCGATTGCGCAGCTGTTTAGAGATCGAACTGTATATCTGTTAAAAAATAATGCAACTCGTAAAATAAATCCTAATGAATGTAATCGCCAAGTATTTTAAAAAATACTACTTTTTAATAAAGGAGCATAGTAAAAGGGCCTTTAATTGCGACTGTAAATGAATGCAATAGCGAAGTATTGCAACTGAATCAATGTATTTTAAAAAATCAAACTCTTTTTAAATAAATGTGATTCAATGCATGGAACTCTTGCAAAATAAGTGTTAATCAATTCAATTGCCAAGATGTTCTTCAATAAATGTTAATCAATGAAATCGTTGTCTTTTTTCAAGCAGCAGTCTTAATAATGTGTAAAATCGTGAAGTCATAATGAAATGCAGAACATCCGTCTTTTTCTAAATTGAAAACGTAAATCAATGCAATATCGATTTTTTTTTCAATGCAACTAGTATAAAATATATAAAAGCTTATCGTGAAAGAGAGCGAAGTCGGGCGAAGTCAGAATGTTCTGGAAATGCAGTTGTTGAGTTGTGCTCCGTTTACGTGGGAGCCGGACAATTAATCGTTTTTTTTTAAACGAAATTAATGAAATGGCAATTTTTTTTGCAAGCAGCAGTCCCATTAAAGTGTGAAATCCCGATTAATCAATAAAATCGGCAATTTCAATGAATGTAAAAGCGGCGATTTTTTTTTTTAAAGACAATAAATAAAGTAAAAAAGTAAAAAGTAAAGTATCCTTTATTGTCATTCACACCTTTCGGTCTGAACGAAATTTTGTTGCCTTGCAGTCATAACATAGAATAAAATAACAAAACACACAATAAACACAAATTTAACATCTCACAAGGCACCTCCTCACTGTGATAGAAGTCAAAAGTCTTAGTCTTTGTCTTTTCCCTCCTTGCTCTCCCTCTGCGCTGAGGCGATCCAGGCTTCCGATGTTGGGACCCGCCGGGTGATGGTAAGTAAGCCCCGCGGCTCAGCCGTGCTCCGCGAACGGGCCGCTTCAAACTCCGCGGCCCGGAGTGGTCAAAGCTGCCGCCCTCCAGTCCAGCGGACGAAGCTGAACCTGTGACCTGCGAGCGCTCGACGATGTCGATAGTGGCCCGTGGCCGAACCTCCGATTTCGGGCCGCCGCCGGAACGCCGTCTCAGCCCCGAGTCGGGCCGCCACCAGAACGCCGCCTCAGCCCTGAAATGCAATCGGCAAGTCTTTTTATAAATAAAAGTAACTGGTGTAAAAGAAAAGCCAATCGCAAGCCAAAAGCCAATCGCGAGAAATTGCGATTTTTGTTGTTGCAAGCAGCAGTCTACGTAAAATGTGAAATCCGGAGATAAATGCAATCGGCTCGTCTTTTTAAATTAAGGCAACTGTTGTAAAATCATAGCTAATGATTGGAATGGAGATTTTTTTGCAAGCAGCAGCTTAATTAATGCGTGAAATTCCGATTTAATAAATGTCAATACATGCATTGGGCAAGTCTTTTTAAAATAAATATAAAACAGGGTAAAAATGAAAAACCAACCCGCAACCCGTTTAAAACGACGTTAAAATATATTTTTTAATTAAATATAAAAAAGTGTAAACCTGAAAAAGCTACCCGCGATCCGTTTAATGTCGTAAAAATATATAAAAGCTTATCGTTAAAGAGAGCGATGTCGAGGAAGTCAGAATGAATCAGTCAGCTCTTCGCCTGAGTGTTTTGGGTGAGGGCTTGGAGAACGTTGTGGAAGTGCGATTGGAAGAATCACCTATGCCGAAGGTTGCAGCGTGGAAGAGTGACCAATGCAAGTGTTTGAAAATGTGGGAAGAGGCGTTGGAGCGCTGGAGTGCCCCCTCCCGGCCGGAGTGGCCCGTCTTGCTATGCGAGCGCTGGAGAGTGCATTGTGACGCCACTCGGTCGGGAAATGGGTGTGTCTGAGCTGTATATCTATATTACTAAAAGGCTGATCATGACCGCTTTTGGCCCACTGTGGTGCGATTTCCGAGAGAACGCCGCCACGTACGGCCGTCATTTTTGGCCACCTCGGTCAGAGACGCCCTCCGCCTTCCTGGACAAGAGGATTTTTCCCGTCGAGGAAAAATGAGAGTGATATGAATGTTTTTAAACAATTACCCATTCTCTCTGCTGCCCCCGCTGGCGGCTGGGGGAGGGACTATAAAACCCGGAAGTGTCGTGCGCACTCAGTCTCTGCCAGACCCAGGAAGGCAGAGGGTCACGACTCTCTGAGCTGTGAATAACACTGAATGTATTGGTTCTAAAGTATTTGCAAATTTGTTTCTCTTGGCTGTTAAAAAAATGTTTACAGGAAACGTATTGGCTGCAAAGTATTTGCAATTTTTTTTCTCTTGGCTGTTTAAAAAAAAGTTTACTGGAAACGTTTTGGTTGTAAAGAGTTTGCAAATTTATTTCTGTCGGCTGTTAAAATGTTTGCAACAGTTTTCAGATGGATAAAGCATGAATAAACATTTTATTAGATCAGAACTGTGTTTAATTTTAAAATTGGCGCTCATTCTGTGATTTTCGCTTGGTTGCAAGATGGCGTCGATGACGTCATTTCCGGTTAGCGGCACGACGGCGCCGAGTGCGTCATTTCCGGTTCGTGGCAAGAAGGCGCTGACTGCAGAATACACAGAGTGCAGGCGCTGCTGAATAATACACGAGAGCTTTACTGCTCTGTCTATGGTAAGTGTGTTTGTTGGACGTTATTTAAAGCATGTTTTTGTTTCAGAAGCAGCCTCTGCAGGAGGCTTTGTGTGTGTGTGTGTGCGTGTGTGTGTGTGTGTGTGTGTGTGTGTGTGTGTGCGTGCGTGCATGCGTGTGTGTGTGACGAGAAGTTACCAGCTTGAAGTCTGATCTTTATTTTATGAGGAGTTAGATGAGTGATTACGTGAAGAAGAGCCCGTCCAGCCGCACACGCGTCAATCTTCAAAGCAGCGGAGTGAAATCACAGACAACAATAACTGAAGTATGATAGTAGGATACGTAAAGACTAGAACTACCAGCTCGATCTTTATGAGGGAGGGAGCGGAGGGCACGTAGTGCCTCGGCGTAACTCCTCATAAAATAAAGATCAAACTTCAAACTGGTAAGTTCTCGTTTAATCTTACTATTTTACTTCGGAGTCACGTGAGTGACTACGTGAAGATTTCAAAGCTCTATGATTTCACGCCGCAGATTCAAATCCAGGCGTCTCACTGCATTGGTTGACTCTAAATAATTAAAGCAATCAACAATGCATAACCACAACATGAATGCAACCAGTTAGATAGATAGATAGATAGATAGATATGCCTTTATTGTCTATTCAGACCGAAGTCAGGACGAAATTGCAGCAGTCATACATATAATACAATAAAAACAACAATAAACACATATTAACATCCACCACAGTGAGTCCACCCAGCATCTCCTCACTGTGATGGAGGCAAAAGTCTTAGGTCTGCAGTCTCTTCCCTCCTCTTCTCCCTCTGCGCTGAGGCGATACCCCCGGGCGATGTTATAACAGTCCCGCGGCTCAAACACCGCGGCCCGGGGTGGTAGAAGCTGCCGCCCACCAGTCCTACAGACGTAGCCGCTGGCCCGCGGCCGAACCCCGGACTCAGGCCACCACCGCCAGAACACCGTCCCAGCCACCTCACGTGAGTACCGTGCCGTCTTCAGCCTCGGGCTGGGCCGCCCCGACATGGGCGCCGAACGTCCCCCGAGCCGGGCCGCCCCGACATGGGCGTCGCTTCTTCCCCGGGCCGGGCCGCCCCGACCTGGGCGTCGCTTCTCCCTCTGGCCGGGGTGCCCCGACTTGGGCGTCGCTTCTCCCCGCGACCGGGCCGCCCCGACTTGGGCGTCGCTGCTCCCGTGAAGCCGAGATGCCTTGCCCCAAGCTCCCTTATAAGAATGCACCCTATTGTTCACTGCCCGCTCTAATTTCAATGTAAAGAGTCAGATGTCCGTCCAAGCATTCTTAACACTCGTTTCATACTTTAACCTTTATTATTAAACAAAACCTTAGATTTACGTGACTGCGAAGCGATCCGAGTGGAGGGAAAATACAAGATTGGAGGTAAATAGGGGCTGCTGGATCCTGCCCGCCTGTCGACACGGTCTTTGTCGGTCTTTGCAGTTATCAGCTATTCTGCTTAACAGTTCCCCTTAGCCATCATCTGTCCAATATTCCACAATTTTCACCCTCAAGATATCAAATGCTATGGCCTCCCCCATGCATAGTCATGTCTCAAACTAAAATTACCTCTGGATCGAATTCATCTCCATCTGCGCTGTCTCGGGTAAGCAGTCACCAGAATAAAGGACTATATTCATTTCACCAGTTCTCAAGATCATAAGTTATAGGAGTAGAATTGGGCCATTCGTCCCATTTAGTCTATTCCGGCATTCAATCGTGGCTGATCTGTACCCCCTAACGCCATTTTCCTGCCTCCTCCCCATAACCATTGACACCCGTTCTAATCAAGAATTTGTCTATCGCTGCCTTTAAAATATCCATTAACTTCCTTTCCACACCCACACTGCCTATGCCGTTCATTGTTCTGTAAGTTTCAATGAGGTTCCCCTCTCAACCTTCTAATCTCATACGAGTACATGCCCAGTGCTGTCAAACGCGTACCATGTGCTAACCCACTCATTCCTGGAATAATTCCTGTAAACCTCCTATGGACCCTCTCCAGAGCCAGGACATCCTTCCTCAGATGTTCTGCACACATGTTCTCACATTACTCCAAATGTGGGCCTGACCAGGGCATTATGGATCCTCAGCATTACATCTCTGTTTTTGTATTCCAGTCCTCTTGGAATTTGCTTTCCTTGCAAATGTACTTTTTGAGAGTCCCACACCAACACTGCCAAGTCCCTTTGCACCTCCGATTTCTGGATTCTCTCTCCATTTAGAAAGTAATCTACCCCTTTATTATTTTTACCAAAATGCATGACTCCGCACTCAGCTTTATTGAATCTCATCTGCCCACTCTCCCAACCTGTCCACGTTCTTGTGCGCAGTCCTTACTTCCACTGCACTGCCTGCCCCTCCAACAAGCTTAGCGTCATCTGCACACTTGGCCACAAAGATTTCAATCCACTTAGCCAAATCATTAATATACAACGTGAAGAAAAGCGGCCCCTGCAGCGACACTTGCAGAACTCCACTGGTCACAGGCTGACAACCTGAATAAGCGCTTTTATTGCAACTCTTTGCCTTCTGCCATCCAGCCGACCCGCTATCCTTGCTAGTATCTTCCCTTCAGTACCATGGGATCTCATGTTCCCGAGCAGCCTGACGTGCGCACCAGTTCGAAGGCCTTCTGAAAATCAATGTAATCTACATCTACAGCCAACCTTCTGGCTGTCCCGCTATCAACTTCCTCAAAGAACTACAGCAGATTCGTCAGGCAAGATCTTCCCTTCACAAAACCATCCTGATTCGGCCCATTTCATCGTGAACTTCGAAGTAACCTCATCCTTTATAATTGACTCTATAATCTTATCTACCGTCGAAGTCAGGCTTACTGGCCTAGAGTTCCCGCTCTTCTACTCTGCTCCCTCCTTGTTCAGCGGTTTGATATTCGCAATTTTCCAATCTGCAGGAACTACTTCTAACTCTAATTATTCTAGAAATATCACAACAAATGCCTCCACAATCTCCGAGCCCACCTCCTTCAGAACCCTGGGGTGCAGTCCATCCGGTCCAGGCGACTTATCCACTCTCAGACCTTTCAGTTTTCCTCGCACATTCTCCTAAGTAATCACTACTCCGCTAACTTCCTCCCCTGACTCTCTGGGATTGCAGGCACTTCCTGGTGTCTTTCACTGTGAATACTAATGCAAAAACCTTATTCAATTCCTCTGCCATTTGTTGATTTCCCGTTATCTTTTCCCCCGCATCATTCTCCAGCGGCCCAACGTCCAAACTTGCCTCTTGTTTACTCTTTATATATCCTCAGATACTCTTGCTATCATCTTTTATATTAAGAGAGAGTTGCATATAGCGCTTAGGGCTAACGGAATAAAGTGATATGTGCAGAAAGCAGGAACGGGGTATTGATTCTGGATGAAACGCCATGATCATATTGAATGGCGGTGCTGCCTCAAGGGGCCCAATAGCCTATCCTGCGTCTATTTTCTATGTCTCTATTGGCTAGCTTACATTTGTACTTCATCTTTCCTCTCCGCATTTAGACGAACGGTCCTTTTATAAGCGAAGAATATAGCTCAGATCTCCCAAATGACACCATCGCGGACAGAGCACGTATTTCAGCTGCTTTTCTTCAGTAACTAACATGCATCAGCACCAGAACCCAGGAAACAGCACACATTCTCGACTGGATCCTCGACTTTCTGACCGACAGTGAGGATAGGTGTCAATACCTGCTGTGCATAAAATATACGTTACCATTGGTTCCCCTGAGCGACGTGTTCTCAGTCCCCTGCAATATTCCCTAGACGCTCATGACTTGCGAGCAAGTTCCACTCGAGCCCCATCTATAAATTTGCAGATGAAGCCAACGTGGCGGGCCGGTTCAAGAACAATGACGGGACTAAATACAGGTAGGCGACAGGGAAGTTGAAACATGGCACCAGGACAAAAACCTCGCCCTGAATACACGCAAGACTGAGGTGTTGATTATCAACTCCAGGAAGTATACTGGAGTACCTGCCCAAATCAGCATCAATTGTGCAGAAGAGTAAATGGTTGAGACATTCATGTTCCTTGGAGATAGTATTACCAATGATCTTCGTTTGATGTGATTGCATGTATGTATTGTTCACCTGTTTTCTTTCAATAACATGGAAAACAAACATTTTCGGTTTAGCGTGGTACACGTACTAATAATAAACATTAATCTGCATTCCGCATTATGGTATCTTTTTCTTTGCACTGACTGCTGCACTTATACATAACGTATAGAAATGTACAGCACAGGAAAAAGCATTTCGGCCCGTAACGTCTGGGCCGATCATGATTAATTAATTAAGTTAAATTAATGTCATCTGCTTACACATGATGCATATCCCTCAAGTCTTTGCTAACATCCTCCACCAACAACATTGGAAGCGCGGCCAGGCATCTGCCACCCTCTGTGTGAAGAAACGTGCCCCACACATTTCAGTTGAACTTTGCTCTCTTACGTCAAAGCCATGCCTTCTAGCCTTTGTATTTTCATCAATATGCTAAAACTTTAACGCCCTCTCCAAATCCTTCGCACCCTGCAGCGGAGAGCAGATGGGTCAGTGGGTCAGGCAGCATTTGCGGTGGGGATAGACAGACGTTGTTTCCTGATAGGTCCTTTCCCCAGACCTCTTCGTGGTCCCGACACAAAACGCCGTCTGTCCATTCCCTGCACAGATGCAGCCCGAACCGCGGATTTCCTCCATCCATTTGTGTTTTCCTCGCATTGTTTATTCCGCTTCAGATTAGCTACAGCAACTATAACGCAGTCAGACATAGTGAGATATGCAACCGTGCAAATGAAGCATAAGACGGAATAGGAGGGAACGACATATGACACAGCGCAGCAGTAGAAAAAGGGAAGGACAAGACAGAAAACGATAGATGGAATATAGTCTAAGATTCCCTGTCAGGATTTGAACATGCTTCTCCTGTCGCTCTCCGTTGGCGGAGACAAGCCCACAATAATTTATGACACTTTCCACTGTGAACTTTCAAATGTCGGAGCACGCGGATATTTACTTTGATTCGTTCATGCGCTCGTGGTTGCCGCCCAGTTCTGTTTCCTGCGGGTCAATAACAGTCAGCAGATCAGAGTATCACTAAGGTATAGAACACCATCCGGTTTTTGATAATTTCGCTACCTCCCATTTAATATATAATTCCAAATTATTCGTCAGGATGTCGTGCTTCAAATTAGCTCGTAATTCCACACTGTATTATTTATGGTGTTGCCATGGAGCAAGTCCAAGATCCGCAACCTCACACCCCAGTTCCCATCCCCCCTTTGGACCATGTCCCCCGCTTCTCAGGTTAAGTCCCACATCCAGCAGACGTTCGGTAGTGAAACAGTCACGATATTAAAAAAAAAAAAAAACGATTGTACGGGTGCATTTAAAGGAATGGTTAAAATGTATGTGAAAGAATCGCAGTGAAAACAAAGTCGCGTTGACGGGGCATCGCGGTTAGCGGGGATGAGTTGAGCCAAATAACTAGATTCAATGCAGTACGGCTCTGTGAATTGGATTGGTGATTCAAATGGCCATTATACCCTGTTCTATGAAAGTATGTGCGCAGTAGAAATTGGGGCAGTTGCGTGAGAATATTGGGAGATCAAACTGGGTTGAGATCAAATGTATGTTGAGCTATCGGCATGGATCAAGTAGCCTGCTTCTGTAATGTATGCGCCCACGAACAAACAAGTGCACGAATTCTTCTCAGTGGGAATTTAATGGCGTTCATCAGCTCCTGTCTGAATTTACTCTGGGTCACCACGTAAATACACGTGTTGGTGCAGGAACTGAGCAGCTGTAAGAACCCAGACGTGACACGCGTGATATAGTAATAACCGGTGGGGGAGCCGTCATATCCGGTCTTCGCAATTCTGGTAAAGATGTAAAAGACAGCTTGTGTTGCCCACAGCAATATGAAAGTTCCCGTGATACTAAAGAGTAAAACAATTGATTTCCTGCGGTTCTCCATCTCCGGGTCCTTGTCATTCTCTCCCTTGCTGCGGCCCCGGAGCCCCCTGCGGACTCTGCCGGCCGCTAAAATCCGCCTGACCGTCAGCACATTGAGCAGAAGGATCAGAAAGAACGGGATACAAGGGGTTAGAACGCGGCGTGTGACATTATATGCGATCCATGCAGACGACGTATAGAAGGTGGGTTTTTTAGAGCAACGCCAGGGTAGATTATCAGACACGTAGCCAGGTTCTATCGTAAAACACAGGGGTACGTTCTCTAAACAGCCCAGCACACTCACTGCCCCGATAACCACAGCCGCCGTTCTCTCGGTGCAATATCTCGTTTTCAGCTTCTCACAACAAATGGCCACAAACCGATCGAAGGTGAAGGCGACCGTCAGCCAGACAGAGACAGCGGTGATTGCAAAGACCAGGAATTCGAGAGTCGTGCACACGGGAGTAATGTTCAGAAAAGATTCCGGGAAGTGAATTTTAATAGTCAGACGTAGAAACGGATCACTGATACCGACCAGAAGATCAGACGCTGCCATGGCCACCAGGTAGATTGTGATGCATTTGGAGAGACAGCATTTACCTCGACAGAGAATCACAATCGCCAGCAAGTTCACTGTGAGAGAGAGAAGAGTTATTACTTATACAAATCCCGCAAAAAGTATCTGAGGAACATTGTCTGATTGGAAGGGTTTCAAACTTGGATGCGTTGACCAAATGCCCCTTAGCTCCGACAGAGTACAGAGACTACAACCTTTGGACCACGGTGTCCACGCACCTCATCAAACACCAATGTCTATTACGCTCACAGCTTTTAATTCTCCCCACATTCTTATCAACTGTCCCCCCAGATTGTAGCATCCATCTACACAAAGCCCCATATACAGTAGTTACAGAAACCATTAATAGGCAGTAGCTCTATTGCATGTGGGATGAACCACGAGCGCAGCCAGGAGTAGCGCGGCGTCGGAGGACGAACGATGAGACATTGCACAAATAGCACGGGAGGTAGAGAATGAACGTGCGTCTCCGGAACTGTGCGACACCGACAATGCTGACTGTGGCACGGTAGCGAGGATGTACAGATACATCTGCGGTTATAAGTTCGAATTTACAGATCGTCCAAAGGAGAGGATGGCAAGATACAATAGACAATAGACAATAGGTGCAGGAGTAGGGCATTCGGCCCTTCGATCCAGCACCGCCATTCATTGAGATCATGGCTCATCATCTCCAATGACTACCTCGTTCCTGCCTTCTCCCCATATCCCCTGACTCCGCTACCTTTAAGAGCCCTATCTAGCTCTCTCATGAAAGTATCCAGAGAACCGGCCTCCACCGCCCTCTGAGGCAGAGAATTCCACAGACACACAACTCTGTGAGAAAAAGTGTTTTCTCATCTCCGTTCTAAATGGCTTACCCCTTATTATTAAACTGTGGCCCATGGATCTGCACTCCCTCAACATCGGGAACATGTTTCCTGCCTCTTGCGTGTAAAAACCCTTGACAATCTTACATGTTTCTTTCAGATCCTCTCTCATCCTTCTAAACTCCAGAGCGTACAAGCCCAAACGCTCCATTCTCTCAGCATATGACAGTTCAGCGATCCCGGGACTTAACCTTGTAAACCAACGCTGCACTCCCTCAATAGCAAGAATGTCCTTCCTCAAATTAGGGGACCAAACTGCACACAATACTTCAGGTGTGGTCTCACTAGGGCCCTGTACAACTGCAGAATGACCTCTTTTTTGTTATGAAGGCCAACATGCCATTCGCTTTCTTCACCGCCTGCTGTACCTGCATGCTTACTTTCATTGACTGATGAACAAGGACCCCCAGATCCCGTTGTACTTCCCCTTTTCCCAACTTGACGCCATTAAGATAGTAATCTGCTTTCCTGTTTTTGATACCAAAGTGAATAACCTCACATTTATCCACATTAAACTCCATCTGCCATACATCTGCGCACTCCCCCAACCTGTCCAAGTCACCCTGCATTCTCATAGCATCCTCCTCACAGTTCACACTGCCACCCAGCTTTGTGTCATGTGCAAATTTGCTAATGTTGCTTTGAAACCCATCATCCAAATCATTGATATATATTGTAAATAGCTGCGGTCCCAGCACTGAGCCTTGCGGTACCACACTAGTAACTGCCTGCCATTCTGAAAGGGACCCGTTAATCCCTTCTCTTTGTTTCCTGTCTGCCAACCAATTTTCTATCCATGTCAGCATTCTACCTCCAATACCAAGTGCCCTAATTTTGCCCACTAATCTCCTATGTGGGACCTTATCAAATGATTTCTGAAAGTCCAGGTACACTACATCCACTGGCTCTCCCTTGTCCATTTTCCTGGTTACATTCCAGAAGATTAGTCAAGCATGATTTCCCCTTCGTAAATCCATGCTGACTCGGACCGATCCTGTTACTGCTATCCAAATACATAACATTAACTGACATAATATTACGTGACAGCATTTGTTTACATCTGAATTAACGCATAGTAAAATCGTGACACTTCCATAGTCAGAAACCAGCTCGTGACATTCACTTGCTTTATCTAATGAGCTGCAGAATTACAGGTCTAACACGGGATAACGCTTCCCGCAGCGACGACTGCAGAAAATATATAGATTATATATTCAGTTAAGCAGGGTTGTCCGATTGGGAACAGATGTCATTTCATTAACTGGTTTCAGACTCTCCATGCAAGGAGTCCAAGGTGCCATTATCGTGATTATCTGATACCTGCTCTCTGGTCAGGGCTGTGGCCAGCGCAATCCGTACAAAGAGTGATGCAGGCCAGGATAAACAACGGGCATGACGTATATATTGCGGCAGTTACAGTAGGAAAATGGATGTCTGACCAAATTAAACAAGTGAATTATTGAAACAGAAAAAATATTGTTTAACGCCGGCAGCGCCGGAGAACACGGAATGTCTCCCAGCTAATGCACGTACATGAAAATCAAAGACCAAACAAATTACCGGAAACAGCGACAGCCGCTATTACAGGGTAATATACATCTTCAATTCGATAGATCAATGGATATCCCATAGCTGGAAGACACAATTAACTCCTGTGGCTCCGTCAGTCCGTCAACGCTGCAGCTCTGTGGCGATGCGTTTTGGTGGGCACCGATATATATGGAGCGATAGGTCTCCAGCGACATGACCTCATACCTGCTGATTGTCATTAGTGACATTCACGGAACAAACACCTTGCATCACAGCCGCTGAATCCACCATGGGAGATTACAAGCAAATAATTGAAAGATCGACCGAACAAAACACAAAACGAGTCGCTGAACTCTGAACCACAAATAACGGTCCCGATCCGAAAAGTCACCTGTACATGTTCACAAAAAACGTTGCACGATCCCTTGAGTTACTCCAGCACTTTACTTCGATGAAAATAAGAATTAACGATTTCCAATGAAAGAATGATCCATGGCGCTGTGATGTTTCATTTAATGTTGGTGTGATTTCGATGAGTTTCTCCAGGACTCCAGACTGAATTATAAATGTATCTAAACTACCAGCACTGAATCTTCCGGTACATGCAAGCCAATCTCCCACTGCAACTTTCCATATTTTATTGCGAAAATAAAGCATTATTTATTTCTGTCCAAGTTGCAATAGGATCAATAGACAATAGACAATAGTTGCAGGAGTAGGCCATTCGGCCCTTCGACCCTGCACCGTCATTCAATGTGATCATGGCTGATCATCCCCAATCAGTACCCCGTTCCTGCCTTCTCCCCATATCCCCTGACTCCGCTATCTTTAAGAGCCTTATTGGCTCTCTCTTGAAAGTATCCAGAGAACCGGCCTCAACCGCTCTCCGAGGCAGCGAATTTTACAGACTTACAACTCTCTGCGTGAAAAAGTGTTCCTCATCTCCGTTCTAAATGGCTTACCACTTATTCTTAAAGTGCGGCCCCAGGTTCTGGACTCCCCCAACATCGGGAACACGTTTACTGCCTCTAGCGCATGCAAACACTTAATAATCTTATGTTTCAATAAGATCCATGGAATGTCATTGCCCCTCATGACTGGTTACATTTTAATGTATTATATTATAACAACCAACCAACTGCATTGGGTGATTTATGCCAAAGTTAAATACTAAATGCTGGAATTGATCAGCGAGCCAATATATGGGAATAAAAATATAATATTACTTCTCTGTTTATATTCCCCTTTTATTTCGGAAAGATGGAAAAACAACAGGCTTCTCTTTCTGCAAGCGATTGCGCTCCGACTTGGATATTTATAAGACAATTTTACCGGTCCATTGTATTCTAAAGTCATATGAAACTGAAACAAGCACTCGGCCCACATGTCCACACATTTATCGTCTGCCTTTCTAAACTATTCACATTTACCTATGCCATCCGTAGTCCTCACTGCCTTGACCAATAGGCAATAAACAATAGACAATAGGTGCAGGAGTAGACCATTTGGCCCTTCGATCCGGCACCACCATTCAATGTGATCATGGCTGATCATCCCCAATCAGTACCCCGTTCCTGCCTTCTCCCCATGTCCCCTGACTCCTCTATCTTTAAGAGCCCTATCTAGCTCTCTCTTGAAAGTATCCAGAGAACCGTCCTCCACCGCCCACTGAGGCAGAGAATTCCACAGACTCACCACTCTCTGGGTGAAAAAGTGTTTCCTCGTCCCCGTTCTAAATGGCTTACCCCTTATTCTTAAACTGTGCGTGGACCCTGGTTCTGGACTCCCCGTTCACCTAAAGTATTAGTCTCAGTACTTCTTAAATGTGGTGACAGTCACTGCGACCACCATCCTCTCAGGAATTGCACTGGCCCCGTAGCAGAAGCGTCCACGTCGCGGGGCTGGAAACTGGAAGTATCCCGAGCTAGTTCTGCTACCACCATCATCATCTTTCGACTCCACGGTCAAAAAGGCTTAACAGATGATGTACTTCCTACGGCAGCCGAGGAAGCACAATCTGCCACAGTCAATGATGGTCGAATTCTACACGTCCATCGTAGAGTCTGTTCTCACCTTCTCCATCATGGTCTGGTTTGGCTCAGCCACCAAGCAGGACACCTGGAGGCTGCAGCGAATCATCCGATCTGCTGAGAAGGTTATTGGCTGCAACCTTCCCTCCATTGATGAACTGTACACTGCAAGGGCCAGGAAGTGAGCGGGCAAGATCATCTCTGACCCCTCTCACCCTGGCCACAAACACTTTGAATCACTTCCTTCTGGAAGGCGACTCCGGATTGTCAAAGCTGCCACAGCCAGATATAAAAACTGTTTTTATCCACGAGTAGTTGCTCTACTCAACAGCCAAAACTCTGTAGCCTCCCTTTGATCTGGTATTTTGTTGGTTCACATGCTTGATCAATGGTGTTTTATTATTAATGTTTTATTATTATTAATGTTTAGCGTTTTCTGAGTGATCCGTAACTGTCACTGTATGTCATGTTGTTACTTGTGGGCGGAGCACCAAGGCAAATTCCTTGTATGTGAACACTTGGCCAATAAAATTACTTACTTACCTATTGCAACAAGTGGTGGCTGCCACTGATTGTCGCCGGATGCTTGCGTCCTTTTCAGGACCGAAATGACAGCGAGGTCAACATTTGTAGCAAGATGGACTCGAAAGGAAGACGGAATTGCACTCCAAATGGCATCACACTCTCCATCAATTTATCTCTCATCTTCACCATGGTCATCCAGTCATTGTACGCCTCCATGCCCCACCAGGATGGTCTCGAAGCCCTCCGTTTTTTCCTCGACCGAAGAAGCAACCTATACCCGGCCACTGACACCCTCCTCCGCCTAGCGGAGCTGGTCCTTACCCTCAATAACTTCTCATTTGACTCCTCCCATTTCCTCCAAATACAACGCGTAGCTATGGGCACACGCATGGGCCCCAGCTACGCCTGCCTCTTTGTCGGGTACGTAGAACAATCCTTGTTCAATGCGTACCAGGGCCCCATCCCCGACCTCTACCTCCGCTACATCGATGACTGTTTTGGTGCCACATCCTGCACCCACACACAACTGACTGACTTCATCCGCTTCACCACCAACTTCCATCCGGCACTCAAATACACCTGGACCATTTCCGACACTTCTCTACCATTCCTTGACCTCACTATCTCCATCGCAGGTGATAGACTTCTTACCGACATCCACTACAAACCTACCGACTCCCATGGCTATCTGGACTACACTTCTTCCCACCCTGCTTCCTGCAAGGACTCCATCCCCCACTCCCAATTCCTCCGTCTACGCCGCATCTGCTCCCAGGATGAGGTGTTCCACACCAGGGCATCCGAAATGTCCTCATTCTTCAGGGAACGGGGGTTCCCCTCCTCCACCATAGATGAGGCTCGCACCAGGGTCTCTGCCATACCACGCAACACTGCACTCTCTCCCCATCTCCCCACTCACAAGGGCAGAGTCCCCCTAGCCCTCACCTTTCACCCCACCAGCCGTCACATACAACAAGTGATCCTCCGTCAATTTCGCCACCTCCAACGCGACCCCACCACTCGCCACATCTTCCCATCTCCCCCCATGTCTGCCTTCCGCAAAGACCGCACCCTCCGTAACTCCCTTGTCAATTCTTCCCTTCCCTCCCGTACCACCCCCTCCCCGGGTACTTTCCCTTGCAACCGCAAGAGATGCAACACTTGTCCCTTCACCTCCCCCCTCGACTCCATTCAAGGACCTAAGCAGTCGTTCCAGGTGCGACAGAGGTTCACCTGCATCTCCTCCAACCTCATCTATTGCATCCGCTGCTCTAGATGCCAGCTGATCTACATCGGTGAGACCAAGCGGAGGCTTGGCGATCGTTTCGCCGAACACCTCCGGTCGGTCCGCAGTAACCAACCTGACCTCCCGGTGCCTCAGCACTTCAACTCCCCCTCCCATTCCGTATCTGACCTCTCTGTCCTGGGTCTCCTCCATGGCCACAGCGAGCAACACCGGAAATTGGAGGAAATGCACCTCATATCCGCTTGGGCAGTCTACATCCTGGGGGCTTGAACATTGAATTCTCCCAATTCTGCTAGCCCTTGCTGTCCCCTCCCCTTCATCAGCCCTCTGGTTGTCTCCTCCCCTCCCCCAGCCCTCGGGCTCCTCCTCCGCCTTTTTTCCTTTTTTCC
>JAXLNO010006146.1:0-22500 GCA_038087875.1 Malacoraja senta | reverse complement strand
ACAAACTCTTTGAATCACTTCCCTCTGGAAGGCGACTACGGACAGTCAAAGCTGCTACAGCCAGACATAAAATCAACATTTTTGCACGAGTGGTAGCTCTACCCAAAAACCAAAAATCACTCGTGAGTCTAACAGCCTACATTACTCCGGTTCTGGAGGTGGGGAGACTGTCATGTGGTGGACTGAGCCATTTTGATATCGAACCGTCGTGGTTCGGGCTCGAGCTCAGATTGTGTCACTGATTGCACATGGTTTTCAATCGCGGGACGGGTTGTTAGGTTACACGTGGCCCTGGGCTCTGGTGTGTCAATGAAAGTTTCAGGATCCTGGGATGTCGATAAAACAGTGCCCTGGGACGACGAGGTGTGGACCAGACTGAGACCCGGGCCGGAGATTTGTGGATTACACAGGGGTTGTGTCCCGGGTCGGCGGGTGTGGGTCACACAGGATTCTTAGACGGGCGGTGGGTGTGGATTACACAGTGTGCTGGACAGGGGATGTGGATTAAACAGTGCCTGGGCGGGGGATGTAGATTACCCAGTGTCCAGGGCGGGCGGGTGATGTGGATTACTCCGTGTCCTGGGCGGGCGGGGGATGTGGATTACACAGTGTCCTGGGCGGGCGGGGGATGTGGATAACACAGTGTCGTGGGCGGGGGATGTGGAATACACAGTATCGTGGGCGGGGGATGTGGATTACACAGTGTCCTGGGTGGGCGGAGGATGTGGAATACGCAGTGTCCTGGATGGGCGGAGAATGTGGAATACACAGTGTCGTGGGCGGGGGTTGTGGATTACACAAAGTCCAGGGCGGGGGATGTGGATTACACAGTGTCCTGGGCGGGCGGGGGAATGTGGAATACACCCCAGCTCAGACAGAAATGAGTCTAAACCAAGCCGGAAGTAGCGCCTCAGATGCCTCTGTTTGATCCTTCCGCCGAAGCACTGGCACATTTGGTTCACTCCTGCCGCGTGAAGCCGAGATGCTTTGCCCCAAACACCCTTATAAGAATGCACCCTATTGTTCACTGCCTGCTCTAATATCAATGTAAAGGGTCAGATATCCCCCCCAGCACGTTAAACACTCGTTTCATACTTTAATCGTTATTATTAAGCAAAACCTGAGATTTACGTGACTGTGAAGCGATGCGAGTGGAGGAAAAATACAAGATTGGAGGTAAATAGGAGCTGCTCCATCCTGCCCGCCTGTCGACACGGTCTTTGTCGTTCGATGCAGTTATTGGCTATTCTTCTTGACAGTTCCCCTTGGCCATCATCTGTCCAATATTCCACAATTTCCACCTTCAAGATATCAAATGCTATGGCCTCCCGCATGCATATGGTCCATCCGGTCATGTCTCAAACTAAAATTACCTCCGGATCGAATTCATCTCCATCTGCGCTGTCTCGGGTAAGCAGCCACCAGAATAAAGGCCTATTTTCATTTCACATGTTCTCAAGTTCATAAGTAGAATTATGCCATTCGACCCATCTAGTCTATTTCGCCATTAAAACGTTGCTGATCTCTGCCTCCTAAACCCATTTTCCTGCCTCCTCCCGATAACCCTTGACACCCGTTCTAATCAAGAATGTATCTATTTCGGCCTCTAAAATATACATTACCTTCCTCTCCACACCCCCTCTACCTATGCCTTTCATTGTTCTGTAAGTTTCAACAAGGTTCCCCCCTCAACCTGCTAATCTCAGACGAGTACAGGCCCAGTGCTGTCAAACGCTCACCATATGCTAACCCATTCATTCCTGGAATCATCGCTGTCAACCTCCTCTGGACCCCCTCCAGAGCCAGGACATCCTTCCTCAGATATTATGCACAGACTTTCTCACAGTACTCCAAATGCGGGCCTCACCAGGGCCTTATGGATCCTCAGCATTACATCTCTGTTTTTGTATTCCAGTCCGCTTGATGTAAATGAATTTGGCTTCCTTGCAAATGAACGTTTTGAGTGTCCCGCACCAGCACTGCCAAGTCCCTTCGCACCTCCGATTTCAAGATTCTCTCTCCATTTAGAAAATAATCTACGCCTTTATTCTTATTACCAAAATGCATGACTCCGCACTCAGCTGTAATGAATTTCATGTGCCCACATCCATGATCATATTGAATGGCGGTGCTGCCTCAAGGGGCCGAATAGCCTACTCCTGCGCCTATTTTCTATGTTTCTATTGGCTAGCTTACATTTGTACTTCATCTTTTCTCTCCGCATTTTCATTTTAGTTACCTTTAGTTGTTTTGAAAATCATCCCAATCGTCAGGAACCTCACTAACCTTTCCAATCTTATAGCCTGTTATTCCCTACGCCCTTCACCCGTCGCGCAGAAAAACTCATTCGCCGCTGTTCTCAGACTGATGTACGGTCCTTTTATAAGGGAAGAGTATAGCTCAGAACTCCCAACCCACAACCTGGCGGACATAGCGCTTATTTCAGCCGTTTTTTCTTCAGTAACTGACATGCATCAGCACCAGAACACAGGAATCAGCACAAATTCTCGACTGGATCCTCGATTTACTTACCGACAGTGAGGATAGGTGACAATGCCTGCTCTGCATAAAATAAACGTTACAATTGTTCGCCTGAGCGACGTGTTCTCAGTCCCGTGCCATATTCGCCATACGCTCAAGACTTTGCATAACCACGTGCCTGTAGAAATGCCTCATAAACTCCATTATACTAACATCCTCCAACACAAACATTGGAAGCTCGGCCAGGCATCCGCCACCCTCTGTGTGAAGAAACGTGCCCCACACATTTCAATTGAACTTTGCTCTCTTCCGTCAAAGCCATGCCTTCTAGCCTTTGTATGTTCATCAATATGCCAAAACTTTAACGCCCTCTCCAAATCCTTCGCACCCTACAGCGGAGAGCAGATCAGAACTCAGTGGGTCAGGCAGCATTTGTAGTGGGGATAGACAGGCGTTTGTTGTTTCCTGATCGGTCATTTCCCCAGACCTCTTCATGGTCCCGACACAAAACGCCGTCTGTCCATTCCCTGCACAGATGCAGCCCGACCCGCGGATTTCCTCCATCAATTTGTGTTTTCCTCGCATTGTTTATTCCGCTTCACATTAACGACGGCAACTGTAACGCAGTCAGATATGGTGAGATATGCAACCTTGCAAATGAAGCATAAGACGGAATAGGAGGGAAAGGTGTAGGACATATGACACAGCGCAGTAGAAGAAAATAGCAAGGACAAGACAGAAAACGATGGATGGAATATAGTCTAAGATTTCCTGTCAGGATGTGAACATGTTTCTCCTGTCGTTCTCCGTTGGCGGAGACAAACCCACAAGAGTTTATGACACTTTCCACTGTGAACTTTCAAATGACGGCGCACGCGGATATTTACTTTGATTCGTTCGTGCGCTCGTGATTGCCGCCCAGTTCTGTTGCCTGTGGGTGAATAACAGTAAGCAGATCAGAGTATCACTAAGGTATAGAACACCATCCGGTTTTTGATAATTTCGTTACCTCCCATTTAATATATAATTCCAAATTATTTGTCAGGGTGGCGTGCTTCAAATTAGCTCTTAATTCCACACTGTATGATTTATGGTTTTGCTATGGAGCAAGTCCATGATCCGCAACCTCACACCCCAGCTCCCCCCCCCCCTTTGGACCATGTCCCCCGCTTCTCAGGTTATGTCCCACCACCAGCAGATGTGTGGTAGTGAGACAATCGCGATATTTTAAATTCGATTGTACGGGTGCATTTAAAGGAAAGGTTAAAATGTATGTTAAAGAATCGCGGTGAAAACAAACTCGCGTTGACGGGACATCTCGGTTAGCGGGGATGATTTGAGCCAAATAACTAGATTCAATGCAGTAAGGCTCTGTAAATTCGATTGGTGATTGGTTACTGGTGTAAGTATGTGCGCAGTAGAAATTTGGGCAGTTGAGTGGGAATATTGGGGGATCAAACTGCGGTGAGATCAAATGTATGTTGGACTATCAGCATGGCTCGGTGGATCAAGTAGCCTGCTTCTATAATGTATGGACCCACCAACAAACAAGTGTACGAATTGCTCTCAGTGGGAATTTAATCGCGTTCATTAGCTCGTCCCTGAATTTACTCTGGGTCACCACGTAAATACACGTGTTGGTGCAGGAACTGAGCAGCTGTAAGAACCTAGACGTGTCACGCGTGATATAGTAATAATCGGTGGGGGAGCCGTCATATCCGGTCTTCGCAATTCTGGTAAAGATGTAAAAGACAGCTTGTGTTCCCCAGAGCAATATGAATGTACCCGTGATACTAAAGAGTAAAACAATTGATTTCCTGCGGTTCTCCATCTCCGGGTCCTTGTCATTCTCTCCGTTGCTGCGGCTCCGGAGACCCCTGCGGACTCCGCTGGCCGCTACAATCCGCCTGACCGTCAGTACATTGAGCAGAAGGATCAGAAAGAACGGGATACACGGGGTTAGAATGCGATGTGTGACATCATATGCTATCCATGCAGACGACGTATAGAAGGTGGGTTTTTCGATGCAAAGCCAGAGAAGATTATCAAACACGATGCCAGGTTCGAACGTAAAACACCGGGGGACGTTCTCTAAACAGCCCAGCACACTCACTGCCCCGATAATCACAGCCGCCGTTCTCTCAGTGCAATATCTTGTTTTCAGCTTCTCACAACAAATAGCCACAAACCGATCGAAGGTGAAGGCGACCGTCAGCCATACAGAGACCGCGGTGGTTGTAAAGACCAGGAATGAGATAGTCGCGCACACGGGAGTAATGTTCAGAAACGATTCCGGGAAGTGAGCTAGAATAGTCTGACGTAGAAACGGGTCAGTGATGCCGACCAGAAGATCAGACGCTGCCATGGCCACCAGGTAGAGAGTGATGCATTTGGAGAGACCGCATTTACCTCGACAGAGAATCACAATCGCCAGCAAGTTCACTGTGAGAGAGAGAAGAGATATCACTGACACGAGACCCGCACAAAAGTATCTGAGTAACATTGTCTGATTGGAATGTTTTCAAAGTTGGATGCGTTGACCAAATGACCTTTAGCCCCGACAGAGTTCAGAGACTGCAGCCTTTGGACCGCGGTGTTCACGCAACTCATCAAACACCAATGTATATTATGCTCACAGCTTTTAATTCTCCCCACATTCTTATCAACTGTCTCCCAGATTGCAGCATCCATCTACACAAAGTCTCGTATACAGTAGTTACAGAAACCACTAATAGGCAGTAGCTCAATTGCATGTGGGAGGAAACAAGAACGCAGCCAGGAGTAGCGCGGCGTCGGAGGACGAACGATGAAACATTGCACAAATAGCACGGGAGGTAGAGAATGAACCTGCGTCTCCGGAACTGTGCGACACCTGCAGTGCTGACTGTGGCACGGTAGCGAGGATGTACGCATAATTCTGAGGATATTAATTCGAATTTACAGATCGTCCAAAGGAGAGGATATCAAGATACATAACTTGAACAGACATAACATTACGTGACAGCATTTGTTTACAATTCAATTTACACATAGTAAAATCGTGACACTTTCATAGAGTCAGAGCCCAGTACGTGACATTCACTTGCTTTCTCTAATGAGCTGTAGAATTACAGGTCTCAAATTTGATAATAGTTCTTGGTTTCTTGGTTCTCCAAAATATTACAAATGGAATTTAAACTGGAGTTGGTGTTAGGGAGGACTTAAGCCAGAAAGGGTTTTTGGGAAGAAAGCGCTACCTTAAATTTAGTTGCATCTGGTTGGGTAACTATGGTAGGGTGAAGATTATTCCATGCTTTAATTGTGTGGGGGAAGAACGAATTGCTGTACACATCTGTCTTGGTAGTTGGAATCACAAATTGGATGGAATGCCCTCGTCTGCTCCTAATTGGTTTGGGTTTGGTGTAGGTCTTGGAATCTATGACGAGCTGACAATTTAACATTTTGTAAAAGCAGGTCAAACGGTGAGCTTCACGTCTGTCTTGGAGAGGGTTCCACCCCAGAGAATTTAGAAGTTTGGTAACACTCGCTTATCTCTCATAGGTGTTAGTAACATATCGAGCTGCCTGTCTATGGGCACGTTCGATGGAAGAAATGCTGCAACTGCGTAGTCCAAATGAGGTGTAACGAGGGTGGTGTAGCTTCTCCTTGACAGAAGTTGAACAATGATGAAAGTTGCTTCACGCAGCGACGGCTGCAGAAAATATATCGTTTATATATTCAGTTTAGCAGGGTTGTCGGATTGGGAACAGATGTAATTTCACTAACTGCTTTCAGACTATCCATGGAAGGAGCCCAAGATGCCATCTCCCAGCTCCTGGTCAACATATATCCAATCTCAGAGTCTCCTAACTGGAAGAAGGACACTCCTGCAACTATTGTCTATTGTCTACTGTCTATCGTAATTATCTGATACCTGCTCTCTGGTCAGTGCTCCGGCCAACGCATTCAGTACAGAGAGTGATACAGGCCACGATAAACAACGGGCATGACGTACACATTACGGCAGTTACAGTAGGTAAATGGATGCCTGACCAAATTAAACAAGTGAATTATTGAAACAGAAAAAAACATGTTTGTTTAACCACGGCAGCGGCGGAGAACACGGAATGTCTCCCAGCTAATGCACGTACATGAAAATCAAAGACCAAACAAAGTACCGGAAACAGCGACAGCTGCTATTACAGGGTAATATATATCTTCAATTCGATAGATCAACGGATATCCCATAGCTGGAAGACACAATTAACTCATGTGGCTCCGTCAGTCCGCCAACGCTGCAGCTCTGTGGCGATGCGTTTTGGTGGGCACCGATATATATAGAACGATAGTTCTCCAGCGACATGACCTGCTGATTGTCATTAGTGACACTCACGGAACAAACACCTTGCATCACAGCCGCTGAATCCACCACGGGGGATTACAAGCAAATAATTGAATGATTGACTAAAAAACCCATAAAAGAGTCGCTGAACTCTGAGTTCTGAATAACGGCCCCGATCCGAAACGTCACCTGTACATGTTCACAAAAATCGTTGCACGATCCGTTGAGTTAATCCAGCACTTCGATGAAAATAAGAATTAATGATTTCCAATGAAAGAATGATCCATGGCACTGTGATGTTTCATTTAATGTTGGTGTGATTTCGATGAGTTTCTCCAGGGCTCCAGACTGAAATATAAATGTATCTAAACTACTAGCACTGAATCTTCCGGTACATGCAAGCCAATCTCTCACTGCAACTTTCCATATTTTATTGCGAAAATAAAGCATTATTTATTTCTGGCGAAGGTGCAATAGGGTCAATAGACAATAGAGAATAGATAATATGTGCAGGAGTCGGCCATTTGGCCCATCGAGCCAGCACTGCCTTTAAATGTGATCATGGCTGATCATCCCCAATCAGTACCCCGTTCCTGCCTTCTCCCCATGTCCGCAGACTCTTCTATATTTCTTCCTTTCTTTTACAATCTTTTCATTGTTTTTTTCCCAAAAAACAAAACAAAAATAAAACATAAAAAACAGAGCAAAAAGAATAATGATAAACATAACAATGGTTTTGATACATAGGGATCATGATTACATTAATAACAGGTATGACCTAATATGAGACCAGTGTCAACATACACAATGACTATAGACCTCCCGGTCTCTATGTAAATATAGTTACACCTTTAAAAGGAAACTTATCAATGTAAAAAAAACACAAAGATAAAAAGACAAAAGAAAAAGAAAAAAAGGAAAAAACAAAACCCCCCTAAACTAAAGGAAAAAATATATAAATTGATAATAATAAAGCAAGAATAAAAATAAAATAAATAAACAAAGCAAAGCAAAACCGAATCTGAACTGAGAATTTCAACAATTTAAGTCTGTTTGTCGTCGAGTCCGTTCCACCCTATAGACGTAAAATAGTTTTTATAACGGTTAAAGAGGGAGCAATTTGTGTTGTGTGAAAGTGTTCAATAAATTTCCCCCAAGTCTTATCAAATTTAACCAAGGGTTCAACAATGTCACTCCTGATTTTTTCTAAATTTAAACATGATATCGTTTCAGAATACCACTGGAGTGTGGTCGGAGGGTTGGAGTCTTTCCATTTAAATAAAATAAATCTTCTGGGGATTAATGTGGTAAAAACAATCAACCGATGGGCGGAGCGGGACAAATGAATAGAATCTAACATTGGTAGCCCAAAAATTGCAGTAATAGGATGAGGGTGTAAATCTATACCTAAGACTACAGAAATAGTATCAACAATTTCTTTCCAATATTTTTCCAAAAGAGGGCAGGACCAAAACTTATGGGTCAGTGAGGCCACTTCAAAATTACATCTGTCACAGGTAGGATTTATATGACCATAAAAACGAGCTAACTTATCTTTTGACATTTGAGCTCTGTGAACCACCTTGAATTGTATCAAAGCCTGCCTTGCACACATTGAAGAGGTATTAACTAATTGAAGAATCCTCTCCCATTTCTCTGTAGATAAAAAAAAATGGAGTTCTCTTTCCCAGTCATTCTTAATTTTATCAAATGTATCTATTTGTCGTCGTTACGCGACCCCCGAGCCTGAGTTGGATGATCAGCCATGATCATATTGAATGGCGGTGCAGGCTCGAAGGGCCGAATGGCCTACTCCTGCACCTAATTTCTATGTTTCTATGTTTCTATTTGTAATTTCAAAATCAACTCATAAATAGTCGTTAATTATCCTTTCTGATAAGGGTTCAACTGTAAAAAAAATCCAAAATTTCGGATTGATGTGGTAACGGAAAAAGCGGTAGAGTAGCCTTCAAAAAATGTCTAATTTGTAAATATCTAAAAAAATGTGAATTAGCTAAGTTAAATTTCATTGGAGAGTTGTTCGAAAGACATAAAACAACCCTCCAGAAACAAATCACGAAAAGCTACTAAACCCTTCCTCTCCCATAAGAAAAAGACGTGATCAGTATTAGACGGTTGGAAGAGAAAATTGGATTAAATAGGACTCGATAAGATAAAATCAGTTAGTCCAAAAAACTTACGAAATTGAAACCATATTCGGACCGTATGTCTTATTATTGGGTTAGTCGTATATTTATTCAATCTCGTAATTGTAAAAAGTAACGATGCCGCTAGAATAGAAGCCAATGATAACCCTTGTAAGGAATCACGTTCTGGGTTTATCCATCCTTGGGCATTGGGTATCTTCTAAATCTTTTGTCCAAAATGTTAAATAACGAACATTGACTGCCCAATAGTAGAGTCTAAGGTTCGGCAATGCCAAACCACCATTTATTTTTCTGTAAATTATTTTTACCTAATCTGGGATTTTTATTTTGCCATATATATGAACAAATTGTGGAATCTATAATATCGAAGAAAGATTTGGCAATAAAAATTGGTATCGTCTGAAATAAATACAGAAATGTAGGTAAAATGAACATTTTAATAGCATTTATTCGGCCAATTAAGGATAAGGACGTTGGTGACCATTTAACAAACTGATGTTTAATATGGTAAATTAAATGCATAAAATTAGCTTTAAATAAATCCTTGTGTTTCTTGGTGATCTTAATACGTAAATAAGTAAAACTTTCGGTAGTCAATCTAAATGGAAACTGTCCATAACTCGAAACAACATTATTTAATGGAAAAAGCTCACTCTTACTAAGATTTAGTTTATAACCAGAAAAAACTACTAAATTGGTTAAGTAATGCTACTATTGTGGAATAGATTTCTCATGGTTAGAAATAAATAATAACAGATCATCTGCATAAAGAGATAGCTTATGTGTCTTATTCCCGCGGACAATACCAAAAATATTAGGGGATTCCATAATAGCGGTGGCTAAAGGTTCCAAATCAATATCAAATAGTAAAGGGCTTAAGGGACAGTCCTGTCTAGAACATCGAAAGAGCCTGAAAAAAGGGGATCTCTGATTATTTGTAAATACAGAAGCCTGAGGTATAAGATACATCAGTTTGATCCAAGAGATAAATTTTGGACCAATCTTAAATTTTTCAAGTGAGTTGAATAAGTATTCCCATTCTACTCTATCTAACGCCTTCTCGGCCTCAAGTGAGATGACACATTATGGGATTTTATTAGACGCTGTATATACAATATTCATTAATCTCCTAACGTTGAAGTATGAATAACGATTTTTAATAAAACCATCTCTGATCTTCAGAGATAATTTGCGGTAAAATCTTTTCCAATCTCATAGCTAATATTTTGGAAAGAATTTTGAAATCTACATTTAACATTGATATAGGTCTATATGATGTCACTTCAGTAGGGTCTTTATCTTTTTTAAGAATTAAAGAAATAGAAGCTTCATAAAAAGATTGTGGTAATCTATTCCTTAAAAAAGGCTTCTTTAAATACCTTGCATAGCCATGGAGACAATAAATTTGAAAAATACTTTAAAAATTCTACTGTAAACCCATCTAAACCGGGAGCTTTACCAGAATTCATTGAAAAAATTGCTTTCTGTGTTTCTTCTTCCGTGATGGGTTCATCTAACAACAGAGAATCATTATATGGTAAATTTGGTAAGTGCAGTTTCCTTAAAAACTCATGCATTATATGGGAATCAGTAGGAAAATCTGATTGGTATAGGGAGGTATAAAATTCCTGAAAGGTTTGATTAATTTCGTCATGGTCTACAGTTACTGTACCATCCCGCTTACTCACTTTTGTAATCTGACGCTTGGCCGACACTGCTTTCAATTGATTAGCAAGTAATTTACCAGATTTTTCGCCATGTATAAAAAATTGACTTTTGGTTTTAAGTAACTGGTTCTCAATCGGTGATACCAATAACAAATCATATCTCAATTGAAGTTCAACTCTATTCTTATAGAGCTATAAACTAGGAACTTTTGAATATTTTTCATCAATTTCTTTAATCTCGTCAGCCAATGTGCGTATTTCTTTTTGTGTTTCTTTTTTTAATCCCGCAGAGTATGAAATAATTTGGCCACGAATATATGCCTTAAAAGCATCCGAGACTACACCATTGGATATCTCTTCAGTAGAGTTTGTCAAGAAGTAAAAAGCAATCTGATCTTTCATAAAATTAATAGAGTTTAAGTCTTGAAGCATTAAATCGCCATTGTTTAGCACTAAACTTGGAATCAGGTAGTTTGATCAATAGTTTCAATGGTGCATGATCAGAAATAGCAATTGCATCATACTCACATGCAATGACCGATGGAACTAGCCGAGAATCTAGTAAAAAATAGTCGATCCTAGAATAACTACGATATACATGAGAGAAAAATGAAAATTCTTTGTCATTTGGGTGTAATATTCTCCAAATTTCTAACATTCCCGAGTCAAGTCAAAATTAATTAATAAAATTAGCTGATTTATTTGGAAGCACATCATCAGATGTAGACCTGTCAATCGCGGGATTCAGACAGCAATTGAAATCTCCACCCATTATTAAAAAGTGTTCATTTAAATTAGGAAAGGATGCAATTAACTGTTTTTAAAAAATCAGGAATTCTCTGCCACAGAAGGTAGTTGAGGCCAGTTCATTGGCTATATTTAAGAGGGAGTTAGATGTGGCTCTTGTGGCTAAAGGGATCAGGGGGTATGGAGAGAAGGCAGGTACAGGATACTGAGTTGGATGATCAGCCATGGTCATATTGAATGGCGGCGCAGGCTCGAAGTGCCGAATGGCCTACTCCTGCACCTATTTTCTATGTTTCTATGTCTATGTTTCTATGCAAGTGGTGAAAGTGGAAAGTGAGTTTGGAATTACAGTTGAGTTTTAAGTACTATCGCTTTCTTCTTCGATAGAGTGAGTTGTGGAGGTCCACGCTTGTGCAAACACTCCGTTTAATAATTATACGATGCAGCCCCGTCGCTCACGTACTTCAACCACCAAATCCTTTGTACACCAACCCCACGATGGCCGAGTAATTAGTTTGCCCAGATCACGACGGCCCGCCACGTGACCACGTGGTTGGTCTGTCCAGATCACGCCCGGTCCACGCAAGAGCTCGTGCCCGAACCACGCCGGTTCGATATCAAAATGGCTCAGCCCACCACATGACGCCCTCTCCACCTCCAGAACCGGACTAATGGAGGCGGTTAGCTCACGAGTGATTTTTGTTTTTTGAGTAGAGCTAACACTCGTGGAAACATGTTGATTTTATGTCTGGCTGTATGACAGATTTGACAGTCCGTAGTCGCCTTCCAGAGTGATTCAAAGAGTTTGTGGCCAGTGTGAGAGGGGTCAGAGTTGATCTTACCCGCTCGTTTCCTGGCCCTTGCAGTGCACAGTTCATCAATGGAAGGAAGGTTGCAGCCAATAACCTTCTCAGCTGATCGGACGATTCGCTGCAGCCTCCAGGTGTCGTGCTTGGTGGCTGAGCCAAACCAGGCCATGATGGAGACGATGAGGACAGACTCGACGATGGCCGTGTAGAATTGGACCATCATTGCCTTTGGCAGATTGTGCTTCCTCAGCTGCGGCAGGAAGTACGTCATCTGTTGTGCCCTTTTGACTGTGGAGTCGATGGTGGCCCCCCATTTAAGGTCCTTAGAGATGATGGTTCTCAGGAACTCCACAGCTGTGATTCTGGGGGCCGTAGGTTGCCGACCTCTGCTCTAACATAATCTAAAAGACTCCACATATGTGACTGTGGTGTTGTTGATGGTGATTGGTGGTGAGGGGAGGGGGAGCGCTACTGAAGTCTACAATCAATTACACTGTCTTAAGAGCATTGAGCTCCAGGTTGTTGCGATGGCACCAGGACGCCATGTGTGTCACTTCCTGTCTGCAGGCAAACTTCCTGTTGGCTTGAATTGTATCCATGTTGAAATAGTCCCACGCTCGGGTAGATACATCAGAACTAACCTACGGAAATTAGTTTTGTCACCAGTCTTTATATAATAAATAACCAAAAGTGCGTAACAGCGGACAGCAGGACAAATGAGAAATGCCGCAGAAAGAATTCCTACAAGTTCTGTTCAAATCCTAACCGCGTTACTGCATTCCCAGTAGCACAAGTGGGTTAACAAGACTTTTCAACCAACTTTGTGCGTGGTGTATAACGGTCGTGGTTGTCAAACCGGTTGGTCTTGGTTTCAGCAGCCAGGCCGGCCACTGTTCTGATGGATGTGGGCATTGGAATCTACGCTGTGGACAGACAGGTGCTTGCACGCACATACTGAGCGCTGCAGCTCACAGAACTACAGCACGGCAACTCAATCATTAAGCTGGCATCAAGCATTATTTCTTTACCTCCGATTAGGCTGTGGGCCGAGCATCAAAAATGTGTTTAGAATCCAGTTTTCGTGACCCAAGTCACCAAACTACATGAAATATATGCCCCTAACTTTGATAACCCCCACTTTTTCAATAAAATTTTCAACATAATTGCAGAGTCAAACTATCAAAATGTTATAATAGGAGGAGACTTTAACTGTGTTTTAGATCCGTACTTAGATAAATCAAGTCAAAAACAGAGAGGGAATATGAAATCGAAAACTGGGGAGCTTCTCAATACCTATATAAACAACACTAATATAGCAGATGTTTGGAGAATTGTTAATCCAACTGGCAGGGAATACTCGTTTTACTCAATGGTACATAAGACATACTCACGTATAGACTACTTTCTGCTGGATACAAAATTAATCCCCCAAACATCTAATGCAATATACCACACAAACTCGATTTCAGACCATTCTCCACTAACTTTCTTTTTAAAACTGGAAGGATTGTCTAAGAATAAATCGTTTTGGAGATTTAATTCTCAAATTCTAAAAGATCCACAAGCGAGTATATATTTAAAAGAACAAATGGAGGTCTTTTTTCAAACAAATGATACTCCAGATATATCGCCTACTGTACTATGGGAATCTTTTAAAGCATACATTAGGGGTATTATAATTTCACATCAAGCTTTTCAAAATAAAAATAATAAGAATGAACAAAGACAGTTAGAAGAACTTATTAGACAAATGGATATAGATAATGCTAAAGATCCATCAATAGATAAACATAATAAAATAATAATTTTGAAATTTAAATTAAATAAATTATTATCTGCCAAACGTATAAGACTTTTTCAAATTACAAAACAAGAGAATTTGGGGATAAACCGCATAAACTTTTGGCTCGCCAGCTAAAAAAACGAGAAAAGGAACATACTATACCAAAGATCAAATCAGATAAAGGGGAATTATTAACAACACCAAAGGATATTAATAATAGATTTGCGCAATTTTATGAGAATTTGTATACATCTAAAACAACAAGTGATTCCAATAATATCACAAAGTTCTTGGATACCTGTAACCTTCCAAAGTTAGAATTGAAGGAACAAGAGGAACTGGGTGCACAAATCTCAATTAAGGAATTAGAAGATACAATAAACTCACTAAAGAATGGAAAAACACCAGGCCCTGACGGATTTACTAATGAATTTTATAAAAGCTTTTACGATAAAATAATACCAAGATGACAAAAAATGTACCAATATGCTTTTAAAAAACGAATACTACCTGATACATTAGCGGAATCAACGATTACATTAATACCTAGGAAAAATAAAGACTTAGAAGAACCTGGTTCATATAGAGCTATAGCATTGTTAAACACAGAACAAAAAATATTAGCGAAAACATTAGCTAGAAGATTAAGTAAATACATTAGTAAATTAATAAACCCAGATCAGACGGGGTTTATCCCTAAGAGATACTCATCTAACAATATGAGACGTCTACTCAACATAATGCATTCACACAAATCTGAAGATCAAGAATTATCAATTATTTCGCTGGATGCTGAAAAAGCATTTGATCAAGTAGAATGGAATTATATGGACAAACTATTACAAAAATTTCAACTGGGGGAGAATTTTATTCTATGGATCAAGTTACTATATAACAAACCTACAGCTAGAATACTAACTAATAACATATTATCCTCGAAATTCCAACTATCAAGGGGAAATAGACAAGGATGCTCATTATCACCACAACTGTTTGCTCTCATTATTGAACCGTTAGCAGAAAAAATTAGAATACACCCTGATATCCATGGATATAATACTAAAGATTCATATAATAAAATATCTTTATACGCGGATGATATATTACTGTACATTACAAAACCTCAAATCACTATACCAAATATATTAAATTTAATTGAAGATTTTGGATCTTTTTCTGGATATAGAATAAATTGGAATAAAAGTGAAATTATGTCAATAAAACCGAAAGATTCATCACATCTTTTAAAATTCCCTTTTAAAATAGCTACAGAAAAATTTAAATATTTGGGAATCGAAATTACCAGATCATACCAAGGTATGTTTAGGGCAAATTTTGACCCCTTACTTAATAAATTAAACACACTAATTAAATTCTGGAAAACGCTCCCGATGTCTTTAATAGGCCGAATAAACGCAATAAAAATCATCTTTTTACCACAAATTTTATACCTCTTTCAATCAATTCCTATATACTTACCAAAGAAGTTTAAAAAAAAACTCGACTCAGATATCACTAATTTTATATGGGACTATAAATCACATAGAATACAAAAAACTCATCTGAATAAACCTAAAGTATTAGGGGGTTTAGCACTACCTAATTTTATGTATTATTATTGGTCGGTAAATATTAAAAACATGATTCAACTGATGGATAACTCCGCCCAGCAAGCGGACTGGATTGTAATGGAGAAAGAGGATTGCTCCTCTAGAAACATTGGAGCGATCCTCCTCTCTCCAATGAAATTGAATAACATAAATTATAATAAGAACCCAATTATTCATAGTACAATCCGAATTTGGAAACAAATAAAACAAAATTTAAAATTAAGAAATGTATCACTTTTATTACCTATAGTCAATAACCCTTCGTTTAATCCTTCTATTATAGATAAAGCTTATACACAATGGGATAGATTAGGAATTAAAACGCTTGGTGACTTGTATGAAACTGGAAAATTACTTTCATTTCAACAATTACAAATAAAATATAAACTCGGAAATAATCAATATTTTAAATATTTTCAAATATGCGACTATTTGAAAAAATATACAAAAGATCATCATAATAACCCAGCAGATGTGCTGGACGAGGCAATGCAGATAAAAGCGGAATCAGCAAACTTAATATCATATTTGTATAATATTATCTTAAATGCACAAATACCATCTACGGAGGGTATCAGAAGAGACTGGGAACAAGAGTTAGCTATTAAAATTTCAAAGGAAAGTTGGAATGAATACTTATTAAACGTGCATAAATGCTCGATTAATGTAAGACACACTTTAATACAATTTAAAATTTTACATAGATTATATTATTCGAAAACTAAATTTCATAAAATTTTCCCAAATGTATCATCTATTTGTGATAAATGTCAATCCCAAGAAGCTACCATAACGCACTCATTCGTTTCTTGTACAAAAATTCAAAAATTTTGGAATGAAATTTTTGAAATCTTTACAAAGTTATTTAAAACAAGACTGATACCCAAAGCAGAATGGATTATCTTCGGTATAACGGAAGATGGTCCAGAACTAAATGTGTTTCAAAAGAAACTAATGGACTATGGGTTAATAACTGGAAAAAAGCTAATTCTAAAATTTTGGAAGAAGGCTCCAATACCAACTATAAATATGTGGATTTCAAATATGTTTGAAACATTACACCTAGAAGAGATAAGACTCCTCCTAGCAGGTAAACCAGATCACTTCCACCTGACGTGGTCTGCATTTATAGAATTATTACAAACATAAGGTGCAAAAGTACTTTAAAAAAAATAAAAAATTGAGGTCAGGTAAGGGGGGAGGATAGTTGAAGAGTTGGTATGTCCAATTTGCGTAATGCTCATAAAAATATTTGTTTCTCTCTTTTTCCTCTTTCTCTCTTTCTTTTTTTCCTAGGGTCTATTTCTTAACTCTTTTTCTTTTGTTTTTAATTTTGCTCTTATAGGGTCTTCGTCCTTTTTTGTTGTCACATTTCCTACACTTCCACTTTTTCCTTCACTTTCTTCTTTCTTTCAATCTTTCCCTTTTCTAGTGTAAAAATAAATGGAGTACATTAATTGTAAGAAGATATAAATGACAAGTACTAATGTATGTGGTTGTAATGTAATGTACTTCTAATAAAATACAAATTTAAATAAAGGAGTTACAGTTGAGTTTTAAGTACTATCGCTTTCTTCTTCGATAGAGTGAGTTGTGGAGGTCCACGCTTGTGCAAACACTCCGTTTAATAATTATACGATGCAGCCCCGTCGCTCACGAACTTCAACCACCAAATCCTTTGTACACCAACGCCACGATGGCCGAGTAATTAGTTTGCCCAGATCACGACGGCCCGCCACGTGACCACGTGGTTGGTCTCTCCAGATCACGCCCGGTCCACGCAAGAGCTCGTGCCCGAACCACGCCGGTTCGATATCAAAATGGCTCAGCCCACCACATGAGGCCCTCTCCACCTCCAGAACCGGAGTAATGGAGGCGGTTAGCTAACGAGTGATTTTTGTTTTTTGAGTAGAGCTAACACTCGTGGAAACATGTTGATTTTATGTCTGGCTGTATGACAGATTTGACAGTCCGTAGTCGCCTTCCAGAGTGATTCAAAGAGTTTGTGGCCAGTGTGAGAGGGGTCAGAGTTGATCTTACCCGCTCGTTTCCTGGCCCTTGCAGTGCACAGTTCATCAATGGAAGGAAGGTTGCAGCCAATAACCTTCTCAGCTGATCGGACGATTCGCTGCAGCCTCCAGGTGTCGTGCTTGGTGGCTGAGCCAAACCAGGCCATGATGGAGACGATGAGGACAGACTCGACGATGGCCGTGTAGAATTGGACCATCATTGCCTTTGGCAGATTGTGCTTCCTCAGCTGCGGCAGGAAGTACATCATCTGTTGTGCCCTTTTGACTGTGGAGTCGATGGTGGCCCCCCATTTAAGGTCCTTGGAGATGATGGTTCTCAGGAACTCCACAGCTGTGATTCTGGGGGCCGTAGGTTGCCGACCTCTGCTCTAACATAATCTAAAAGACTCCACATATGTGACTGTGGTGTTGTTGATGGTGATTGGTGGTGAGGGGAGGGGGAGCGCTACTGAAGTCTACAATCTATTACACTGTCTTAAGAGCATTGAGCTCCAGGTTGTTGCGATGGCACCAGGACGCCATGTGTGTTACTTCCTGTCTGCAGGCAAACTTCCTGTTGGCTTGAATTGTATCCATGTTGAAATAGTCCCACGCTCGGGTAGATACATCAGAACAAACCTACGGAAATTAGTTTTGTCACCAGTCTTTATATAATAAATAACCAAAAGTGCGTAACAGCGGACAGCAGGACAAATGAGAAATGCCGCAGAAAGAATTCCTACAAGTTCTGTTCAAATCCTAACCGCGTTACTGCATTCCCAGTAGCACAAGTGGGTTAACAAGACTTTTCAACCAACTTTGTGCGTGGTGTATAACGGTCGTGGTTGTCAAACCGGTTGGTCTTGGTTTCAGCAGCCAGGCCGGCCACTGTTCTGATGGATGTGGGCATTGGAATCTACGCTGTGGACAGACAGCTGCTTGCACGCACATACTGAGCGCTGCAGCTCACAGAACTACAGCACGGCAACTCAATCATTAAGCTGGCATTAAGCATTATTTCTTTACCTCCGATTAGGCTGTGGGCCGAGCATCAAAAATGTGTTTAGAATCCAGTTTTCGTGACCCAAGTCACCAAACTACATGAAAGTTTCCACAGATTTAGATGAAATATAAATGAAAAGGATTTCATAACTCGTCATTGCCAAAAGCTGCACATTAATTAATTAAACTAATTAGAAAATGAGAACGGGAAAGTAAGCGCCATCTAGTCGCCAATGCCCATATTACACCATGGGCAGCCTATTTCCGTGTTGCAGTCCATTTAAACTATATATGATTATACCTATATATATATACTAGACCAAGTGCAGACCCGTTGGGTCTGGACACCGAACGTGCGTTTGCGGAGGGGTTGGCGGCTGTGGCGTCACACTAACAATTCACTTTCCTCCAAAGCACGGAAGGGGAGAGAGGAGAGGGAGAGAGGAGAGGGCTGGAGAGAGGAAGGAGAGGATGGGGAGAGAGGTGAAGGGGGGGTTTGGAGCGGGCGTGCATGAGTCGAGCCGCGGGCTGTGAACAGAGAAGGGCAGAGAGAGAGAGAGAGAGGGGAGAGACAGAGACTGGT
This sequence comes from Malacoraja senta, assembly GCA_038087875.1. Taxonomy (NCBI): domain Eukaryota; kingdom Metazoa; phylum Chordata; class Chondrichthyes; order Rajiformes; family Rajidae; genus Malacoraja; species Malacoraja senta. The sequence continues at coordinate 3,320 of JAXLNO010006146.1, read as the reverse complement.
ACACAAAAAAAGCTGGAGAAACACAGCGGGTGCAGCAGCATCAATGGACCGAAGGTAACAGGCAACGCTTTATGCCGAAGCTCATCCTCAGACGGGTTTTCTCCCTAAACGTTGCATATTACCTTCGATCCATAGATGCTTCTGCACCCGCTGACGTTATACAGCTTTTTTGTGTGTACCTTAGATTTTCCATCATCTGCAGTTCCGTCTTAAAGACAGAGAGACTGTTGGCGGGCTGTTTTCCCAACGCGCGTTTGCGGGAGGGGGGCTGCGGCATCACACTCACACTAACCACCCCCCAACCACAGGCGGGGGGAGGGGGGAGAGGAAGACGGGGTGGGGAGAGAAGAGGGGAGAGGGAGAAGGGGTGGGGAGAGAAGAGGAGAGGGGGAGGGAGGGGAGAGGGGGAGGAGGAAAGGGGAGAGATTGGTGAGGGAGAAGAGAGCAGGGAGGGGGAGAGGGAATCCTCTTTCTCTATTCCCACACACGTGACGACGCCCTTCGACACAGGCTGTGGGGTTGGGGGGGAGCTGGGGCTGGGGCTGCTGCAAAGGCATATGTAAATTGATCCATTCCGATTGGACATGTGTGAGCATTGGGCATTGCGACATCACACAATAGAATCTTCACTAACATTCTATGGCTGAGAGCTGTTTTTTTAACATTTTGAAATTTTGAGGGGGGGGAGAAGTATTTTATTTTTTAAAGTGTACATAAACACGACGTAATTTAATCAGGAGTGGCTATTCGTAAAGATAAATGAAATCTCTTTAAAAATTGAAAAAAATATCGGCGTTTCCGCGCGCGGTGTGGGCCTAGGGCGGTATCAAAGGGGCTTGGTGGCACAAGTCAGGCGGCCGGACCGCCGAACGGATGGCAGCCACAGAGTTTTAATATATTACTAGACCAAGTGCAGACCCGTTGGGTCTGGACACCGAACGTGCGTTTGGGGGTGGGCTGTGGTGTCACACTAACCACTCCCTTTCCTCCGAAGCACGGAATCTGGCACCCACAAACACACACACTCATCACACCCCTTGATATGATCTTAATTTTTTAATTTCCTTCTTTTATCCCATCTCCACCCTATCCACTGACGAATAGCCCTCACCTCTCATGTGCGTCTGGAGGGGGGTGGGCAGAGAGAGAAAATTTAATGTTAGAAAAAAAAATTGAAGAGGGCGAGGAGGAGGGTGGAGAGGAAGGGGGGAGAGGAAGGGGGAGAGGAAAGTGGTGAGAGAGGAGGGGGAGAGAGGAGAGTGGTGGAGAGAGGAAGGAGAGGATGGGGGAGAGAGGTGAAGGGGGGGTTGGAGTGGGCGTGCATGAGTCGAGCCGCGGGATGTGAAGAGAGAAGGGCAGAGAGAGAGAGAGAGAGAGAGAGAGGGAGGGGAGAGACAGAGAGACTGGTGCACAAAAAAAAGCTGGAGAAACACAGCGGGTGCAGCAGCATTTATGGAGCGAAGGAAATAGGCATTGCTTTGGGCCGAAGCCCATCCTCAGACTGGTTTTCTTCCGAAATGTTGCCTATTTCCTTCGATCCATAGATGCTACTGCACCCGCTGAAGTTATACATTTTTTTTGTGTTCCTTCGATTTTCCAGCATCTGCAGTTCCGTCTTAAAGACGGAGAGACTGTTGGCGGGCTGTTTTCCCAACGCGCGTTTGCGGGAGGGGGGGATCTGCGGCATCACACTCACACTACCCACCCCCAAACACAACGGGGGGAGGGGGGGAGGAAGACGTGGTGGGGAGAGAAGAGGGGAGGGGGAGACGGGGTGGGGAGAGAAGAGGAGAGGGGGATAGAGGGGAGAGGGGGAGGTGGAAAGGGGATAGATTCGTGAGGGAGAAGAGAGCAGGGTGGGGGAGAGGGAGGAGGAGAGTGGGGAGTGGGAGGAGAGCGGGGAGGGCAGGAAGGGGGGAGAGGGGGGAAGGGATGTTAGAGGTGGAGAGAGGGGATGAGGGGAAGGGGAGAGGAGCAGGGGGAAGAGAGGGAGAGAGGGAGGGGGTGGGAGAGAGGTGGGGGAGGGAGAGGGGAAGAGTGGTGAGTGAGGGGCAGATGGGTAGCGGGGAGTGGTGCAAGAGAGAGGGGAAGGGGGTGGGGGAGATGGGGGTGAAGAGGGGTGGTGGAGGGGGAAGAGAGGGGGTGGGAGGGGAGGGAGGGGGAGAGGAGAGAGGGTGAAGAGTGAGGAGGGACAGTGGAAGTAGGAGGGGTAGGGACAGTCCATTTGTTCCCCATTCCCTATCACCCCCAATCCTCTTTCTCTATTCTCACACACGTGACGACGCCCTTCGACACAGGCTGTGGGGTTGGGGGGGGAGGAGCTGGGGCTGGGGCCTGCTGCAAAGGCATATGTAAATTGATCCATTCCGATTGGACATGTGTGAGCATCGGGCATTGTGACATCACACAATGGAAACTTCACTAACATTCTATGGCTGAGAGCTGTTTTTAAACATTTTGAAATGTTTGGGGGGGGGAGAAGTATTTTATTTAAAAAAGTGTACATAAACACGACCAAATTTAATCAGGAGTGGCTATTCGTAAAGATAATTGAAATATCTTTTAGTAATTGAAAAAAATATCGTCGTTTCCGTGTGCGGTGTGGGCCTAGGGCGGTATCAAAGGGGCTGGGTGGCACAAGTCAAGCAGGCCGCCGGACGGACGGCGGACGGATGGCAGCCACAGAGTTTTAATATATTACTGGACCAAGTGCAGACCCGTTGGGTCTGGACACCGAACGTGCGTTTGCGTGGGAGGGGGGGGTTGGGCGTCTGTGGCGTCACACTAACCACCCCCTTTCCTCCAAAGCACGGAATCCGGCACCCACAAACACACACAATCATCACACCCCTTGATATTATCTTAATTTTTTAATTTGCTTCTTTTATCCCATCTCCACCCTATCCACTGCCGAGTAGCCCTCACCTCTCAGGTGCGTCTAGAGGGGGAGGGCAGAGAGAGAAAATTTAATGTTAGAAAAAAAAATTGAAGAGGTGGAGGAGGAGGGGGGAGAGGAAGGTGGGGAGAGAGGAGGGGGAGAGAGGAGAGGGGTGGAGAGAGGAAGGAGAGGATGGGGAGAGAGTGAAGGAGGGGGGTTGGAGCGGGCGTGCATGAGTCGAGCCGCGGGCTGTGAAGAGAGAAGGGGAGAGAGAGAGAGAGAGAGAGAGAGAGAGAGAGAGAGAGAGAGAGAGAGAGAGAGAGAGAGAGAGAGAGAGAGAGAGAGAGAGAGAGTGGAGAGACAGAGAGACTGGTAACACAAAAAAAGCTGGAGAAACAGCGGGTGCAGCAGGCATCTATGCAGGCGAAGAAAATAGGCAACG
>JAXLNO010006145.1:15000-33590 GCA_038087875.1 Malacoraja senta | reverse complement strand
ATACAATGAAGCTGTCCACACTGCACAGATAGTGGATACATCATTTAGTGCAAGATATAACATTGAAGTCCGATTAAAATCCAATTGAAGATCTCCAATGAGGTAGATGGGAGGTCGGGACTCTAGTTGAAGAGAGGACACTTCAGTTCCCTGATAACAACTGGTGGCACGATGGGAGAGCAGTAGAGCCACTGCCTGACAGGTTTGGAGGGACTAGGCAGGTGGGACTAGTGTAGATGGAGCATCTTAGTCAGCATGGGCAAGTTGGGCCGAAGGGCCTGTTTCCATGTTGTACGGCTCGATGACTGTAAAGGTAAACGAAATAGTGATAAAGAAATAAACTGCAGATGCCGGAATCTACAGCAAAACGCAAAGTACTGGAGGAATGATCAGCCATGATCACAGTGGATCAAAGCTCAAAGGGCCGAAAGGCCTACTCCTGCGTCTGTTGTCTATTGTCTATTGAATTCAGCAGGTTGTTCAAGCAGCATCTGTGGGGAGGAATAGACAGGTGACATTTTGAGTCGGGATCCCTCTGATTGTAAAAAAAAATGTTTCTCTGTTTGTGCAACGTTTAATTGGTGTAATTATAAAGGACCTGGGCGCCACTTGTCGTGGAGTACTGGGCACGCTTTTGGTCTCGTCGCCTGAGAGAGGATACACTTCACATGGGAGAGTGTAGCAAAGATTCTGTTTCCCAGGTTGGTGCGTTTGCATGATGAGAGATTAATGAGGCCAAGCATATGATTCTCCAGAGTTCAGTTAAATGAGCGGTGATCTCATTGAAGCACGCAGAACTCTTACACGGTTCAACAGGGAATATATGTCTCTTGATTGAGGAGTTACCATGGTTAACAGTCTCAAAATACAAGCTGGGCCTTTTAGGAATAAGATGAGAGATTTCTTCACCGATCGAATGGCAAAAACAATTTTAAAATAAGGAGTAAGCCATTTAGAACGGAGACGGAGGAAACACTTTTCCTCACAGAGAGTGGTGAGTCTGTGGAATTCTCTGCCTCAGAGGGCGGTGGAGGCAGGTTCTCTGGATGCTTTCAAGGGAGAGCTAGATAGGGCTCTTAAAAATAGCGGAGTCAGGGGATATGGGGAGAAGGCAGGAACGGGGTACTGATTGGGGATGATCAGCCATGGCTCGAAGGGCCAAAGCATATGATTCTCCAGAGTTCAGTTAAATGAGTGGTGACTGATACATGGCTCGAAGGGCCAAATGGCCTACTCCTGCACCTATTGTCTATTGTCTAATAACAGTGGGAGTTTTAGTCTTGGAAATACCGCACGGAAACAGGCCCTTCGGCCCACCGAGTCCACGCCAACCAGCGATCCCCGCACACTAACACTATCCTACACAATAGGGATCATGACAGAAGCATCCTTGTGGTGATCCCTGGAAGCGACGACACGATGCACTCTGTGACGCGTCGGGCGACAATTCTGTCAACATGTTGGACGACGACAGATGCCAACAGCGAGCTACATCGTCTGACGCACGAGCGAATGAACGCAATAGGGATAATTTACATTTATACCATACCAAGCCAAATTATCCTACACATCTGCGGTGGGTAAATCTGCTGAGGGTCATTAGTTGGGATTCGGGTTTGACCCATTGAGCCTGTCCAGATCTTTCATGGAGCTGCCCAATTGATCCCGTTGGTCAAAACCCAATAAATGATTTCTCATTGACTATTTATACAACTCGCTTGTTCTATCGACACATCTGCCACCACTCCCGTGGACATTGTTATCCCAGCTCACACTAGCTTTATACATGGGCGGCACGGTGGCACAGCGGTAGAGTTGCTGCCTTACAGCGCCAGAGACCCGGGTTCGATCCTGACTACGGGTGCTGTCTGTACGGAGTTTGTATGTTCTCCATGGGCTTTTTCCCCGGTGCTCCGGTTTCCCCCCACACTCCAAAAACGTACAGGTTTGTAGTTTAGTTGGCTTCGGTAACATTGTAAAATTGTCCCCAGTGTGTAGGATAATGTTAGTGTCCAGGGAACGCTGGACAACGTGGACTCATTGGGCTGAAGGGCCTGTTTCCGCGCTGTATTTCTAAAGTCTAAATCCTTCCAATAATATTTATTCCATTTGAGAGCATCAATACTGAAGTGGTTTTTGTATCAGTCACCACTCCCTATCCTTACAATTTCCTCCAGCCCTCCAATGATATCTATGTATGGTATATCTATTCTATTTGGATAGCAGGCAAAGCAAAGCTTTTCACTGTACCTCAGTACATGTGGTGGTGATAATAATAAACCTAAACTGGCCATGATTTCTGGGCCCCAATTCTGACCTCTGGGTCATACCTGACTTTTCTCATTGGCAGTCTTCCCTTTTCTCTGAAATTCCTCTCCTCTTGCTTCACTGCCTCTCTCCTGCTACCCTCCTGTAACCCCATCCCCATTCATCATAATAAGCATCAGCATTTAAGTTTGCTTCTGTAAAAGAAAATGGCGAGTTAATTTGATTTGAGAATTAAGGGACAGAAGTTCCGGGGTAACATGAGGGGGAACTTCTTTACTCAGAGAGTGGTAGCTGTGTGGAATGAGCTTCCAGTGGAAGTGACGGAGGCAGGTTCGATTTTATCATTTAAAAATAAATTGGATAGGGATATGGACGGGAAAGGAATGGAGGGTTATGGTCTGAGTGCAGGTAGATGGGACTAGGTGAGAGTAAGTGTTCCTGTATCTCGCCTTCCCCTTTTCCCTCTCTCGCGTCTGTTTTGTCCCAGTCCACAACTCTTCCTGTGCGAGGCCTATCCGTTTAATGGCGGTTGCTGTGGAAACCAGGCCTGAAACGCTAGGCCTGCCTTCTTGGAGCACACAACCACCTTGTCAGACGTTTCCATGGCAACTTTAAATTGGGTAGGGTTGCAAATGTCGGGTTTTCTTGTCTGCCTGTGCGTTTCCTCGTGGTGTCGGGTAAATCTAATGGATTGGAATGCTGCAATGGGGATTTTTGAAAAAGATAGGATGCATCTTTTATAGTCTGTGTAAGCAATCCCAATATATATTCCAGGAACAGAGGTCATGAGGCAGTTTAGTTTAGTTGAGAGATACAGCGTGGAAACAGGCCCTTCGGCCCACAGGGCCCGCGCTGACCAGTGATCCCCGCACACTAAAACTTTCTTACACACAGTAAGGACAATTTACAATTATACCAAGCCAATTAACCTACAAACCTGTACGTCTTTGGAGCGTGGGAGGAAACTGAAGATCTCGGAGAAAGCCCACGGGGAGAAAACTTACAAGCTTACAAACTTACAAGCTCCGTACAGACGGCACCCGTAGTCGGGATCGAACCCGGGTCTCTGGTGCTGTAAGGCAGCAACTCTACCGCTGTGCCACCTCTACCACCACCCTGTCAATGGAGGCGCATACAATTATCAGGTGAAACTGTTTCCCATGGCTGATATGTCAGTAAATGGCAATTCTCAAAACATCTAAAGTTATGATCTAGGATAACACGATCCAAATAGATAGCAAAATCCGACTAGTGCAAAAGGGTGGCACAGTGGCCCAGCTCCTCTCGATTCAGGAACAGTTTCATCCCAACTGTTATCAGGGAACTGAACCATCCTACCATCAACTGGAGAGCAGTCCTGAGCTACTGTCTACCTCATTGGAGATCCTCGAACTATTTTTGATTGGATTTTCCTGGGCTTTATCTTGCACCAAACCTTATTTACGTTATTCCCATAATCATGTATCTGTGCACTGTGGACGGCTCGATTGTAATCATGTATTGTCTTCCCGCTGACGTGTTCTTCTTCTTATCGAGTCCACAAACAAGATTAGAAGTTGTTCAGCCAGAGCTGAACACAGTTCTCGGCATCTGCACACAATGGTGCCTGTCTTGTGGCTTCTTGTGCGTGGTGGTGGAAAGACCCCCGCTGACTGGTTAGCACGCAACAAAAGTTTTCACTGCACCTCGGAGCACGTGACAATAAACTAAACTAAACTAAAACAGCTGGTAGGACCGCTGCCACCAGAGACCCGGGTTCAATTCTGACCTTGGGCGCTGCCTGTGTGGAGTTTTCACGTTCTCCCCGTGACTGTGTGTGGGTTTCTTTCGGGTGCTCCAGTTTCCTCCCACGTCTCAAAGATGCGTGGGTTTATAGGTTAATAGTTGGTCTTTGCAAATCGCCCCTGGTGTGTAGGGAGTGGATGAGAGGGCGGGATAACATAGAGCTTGCGTGAATGGGGATCGATGGTTGGCGTGGATTTGGTGGGCCGAAGGTCCTGCTCCCATGCTGTATCACTGAAGGGAACTGAACTCAATTAAACTGAACAAGGGAATTGAATAAGCTTTGGATGAAAAATATTTTACTGGAGTCCCACCACAAATGTGGGAAAGGGGCTCATCGGCTTGAGAGGCATCCTGTCATTGTGTGTTCTGTGATTTCAGAGACCATTCGCAAGTCCGCCCGTCGGCTATCATTCCTCAGTTTCCCAGGCAAACAGCGGAGCAATGCAACGCCAACAATAATGGGAGAGGCAGTCCCTCAGAATACTCGGCAAACCGCAGCAGAGAGGGTATGGCGGTAGAAATTATATTGTTGAGCTGGAATCTACAATGCATCGAGTATTTGAATAAGGGGATTGGTGGTGATGTCCATTTTGTGCATGCGTGTGCGTGCCGTGTGTGTATCTCTGTTTCTCTATGTCTCTGTGTGACTGTGTCTCAGTGTCTCTGTGTCTCTGTGTCTCTGTGTCTCTGTGTCTCTGTGACTCTGTGTCTCTGTGTCTCTGTGTCTCTGTGTCTCAGTGACTCTGTGTCTCTGTGACTCTGTGTCTCTGTGTCTCTGTGTCTCTGTGTCTCTGTGTCTCTGTGTCTCTGTGACTCTGTGTCTCTGTGTCTCTGTGTCTCTGTGTCTCAGTGACTCTGTGTCTCTGTGACTCTGTGTCTCTGTGTCTCTGTGTCTCTGTGACTCTGTGTCTCTGTGACTCTGTGTCTCTGTGACTCTGTGTCTCTGTGTCTCAGTGTCTCAGTGTCTCAGTGTCTCTGTGTCTCTGTGACTCTGTGTCTCTGTGACTCTGTGTCTCTGTGACTCTGTGACTCTGTGTCTCTGTGACTCTGTGTCTCTGTGTCTCTGTGTCTCTGTGTCTCTGTGACTCTGTGACTCTGTGACTCTGTGACTCTGTGTCTGTCCCAAAACAAAGGTGATGTGAATATGTTTGTTGCGGTGGGCCAAGAAGCAGATTTTCTAAACTAAACTAACTCTACATTGAAGAACACAGAGTGCTGGATTAACTCAGCGGGTCAGGCAGCATCTCTGGAGAACATGGACAGGTGACGTTTCAGTTCAGGACCCTTCTTCAGGCTGATTGTGGGGTGGGGTTGGGGTTGGGGTGGGGATGGGGGGAAGGTGGGAGAGAGGGTGATGCAGCACAAAGCATGGAAGGTAATAGGTGGAGATAGGCGAGGGGGCTTTTAGATCGACAGATGGTTGGAACAAAGGTGCTTCAATGCAGGTGCGAGACAGACGGATTGAAGAGTTACAAATTGTGAAGCCAGAGAAAGGAATGTAGAAGGACAGGGAGGGAGAAATCAGTGCCAGTGGGGAAGAGGAGTGGGGGTGGGGTATGGAGGGGAAGGGGAGGGGGGATTTGTTGGAGGTTACCTAACATTGGAGAATTCATTGTTCATACCATTGGGTTGTCATAGTGTTGAGTTGAACTCTGCACTGAACTAACAATTAGTTAATTGATGCAAGGTGGTAGATTGAAAGTTAGACAATAATATTGTTTATCATTAACAAGTGGTGTTGTGAACATGTCACTGGAGTATTAATCCAGTAGAGAGAGGGGCAAACCTAACCATGATAGCTCGGGGGAATTAAAATTGGTTAATCAATATGGCGAATGAGAAAAACTAATATATGTAATCGTACTGAGGGGTGGCACAGTTGTGCAGCGGTAGAGTTGCTGCCTTTCAGCGCCAGAGACCTGGGTTGTATCCTGACTACGGGTACTGTCTGTGCGGAGTTTGTACCTTCTCCCCGTGACTGCGTGGGTTTTCTCCGGGTGCTCCGGTTTCCTCCCACACTCCAAAGACGTACAGGTTTGTAGGTTAATTGGCACCAGTAAAAGATTGTAAATTGTCCCTAGTGTGCGTAGGGTAGTGTTGGTGTAGGGGAGTGATCGCTGGTCGGCGCGGAATCGGTGGGCCGAAGGGCCTGTTTCCGCGCTAAATCTCTCGGGTCTAAAGTAATGTTGCTCACAAAACCTGCCTTGTTCATCGGGAAAGGAGATCAGCCTTGTTTGGTAAACAAAATTGCTGGAGAAACTCAGCGGGTGCGGCAGCATCTATGGAGCGAAGGAAATAGGCAACGTTTCAGGCCGAAACCCTTCTTCAGATCAGCCTTGCTTATCAATCTGGATAACATTAAGAGCCTGTCCCACTTAGGCGATGTTTTAGGCGACTACAGGCAACTAGGCTGTGGCCACATGGTCGCCAGGGTGTTGCCTGTATGGTCGCGAGTCGTCTCCTCAGTCTCCCAGAGAGTCGTAGCCTCTTTCTGCTCGCCGCTGGATGTTCAACATGTTGGAAAATTTTCGTAGACAGTCGGCGACAGTGGGTTTGACGCCAATGAGCGTAGCTTGACTTCTCCTGACGTACGTGCGGGCGTAGTTGTCGCCAGGTTAACGTAGGTTGTCGCCGGTGCTGACTTCGTTTTTTTTCTGTTGTTGAAGTAATGATTCTATTTCAAATGTTATGTCGAAGGGGGGGGGGGGGGGTTTCGGCGACCTGCTTCGACTATGACAGTCGCCTAAAAATAGCCTAAGTGGGACAGGCCCTTTAGGCTCTAGACTTACGGAATTGTGGATCTCTAACTGCTTTCTGAAATGGGGCAAGGCATTGAGTTCAGGGATGGAGAACAAATAGCTGGGAATGACTCCAACATATCATGAATGGATTGGAAAGTAAATGAAGGATTGTGTTGAATCAGCACTGCTGTCATTTATTATGTATCACTCGACAGTGCATTGAACATATTTATTCCATTACATAAGTGTAGGATTATTGAGTCTGACTGCCAGGGATTTCCCTTTGCTTGGAAGTGCCAAGTGAACTGATTCATCTGTTTTGTAACAATTTGGGTCATATGAAGTATTCCTTGCAATCTGGGTCATTTCTCCCAAAGGCCACATGCTTTGCATCCATTTGCAGCCTCTATTCCTTTCAGTTTTCCTGTCCGAGGTATGGGTGTCCCCCACAAAACCCCTGCGAAGTATGAGTTTAGTTTATTGTCACGTGTACCGAGGTACAGTGAAAAGCTTTTGCTGCGTGCTAACCAGCCGGCGGAATGACAAGACATGATTATGGGCCTCCTCCACTTTCACAAGTTTTTCACGAATTCTCCCGAGTTTTCCCCTTGATTCAAACTCGCAGAATGTTCATAACGAGTCCGTAGGAGTCCGTGGATATATCGTAGCGGCTCGTTTTTCCAGCCGTAGGTACTCGGGGCATCAGGTAAGTCTGGACGTTTTTTCCAGCCTGATAAAAAATGTCCGCGAGTAAAAAAAATAGTCGGGAGGAGAAGAATTGCAACTTACCTGATGCCCCGAGTACCTACGGCTGGCATAACGAGCCGCTACGATATATCCATGGACCCCTACAGCCTCCTACGGACTCGTTACGAACATTCTGCGAGTTTGAATCAAGGGGAAAACTCGGGAGAATTTGTGAATAACTTGCGGCAAAGTGGGACAGGCCCTTTACAATTGAGCCTTCCGCAGTGTGCTGATAGATGATAAAGGGAATAACATGAATGATGTTTAGTGCAAGGCAAAGCCAGTAAACTCCGATCAAAGATAGTCCGAGGGTCTCCCGTGGGGTGGATAGTAGCTCAGGACCGCTCTCTAGTTGTTGGCAAGGTTGCTCAGTTGCCGGATAACAGCTGGAAAGAAACTGTCCCTGAATCTGGAGGTAGACATAAATGCTGGAGAAACTCAGCGGGTGTGAGGCAGCATCTATGGAGCGAAGGGAATAGGCGACGTTTTGGGTCTCGACTCGAAACGTCGCCTATTTCCTTCGTTCCCTGGATGCTGCCTCACCCGCTGAGTTTCTCCAGCATTTTTGCCTACCTTTGACTTTCCAGCATCTGCAGTTCCTTCTTAAACCCTGAATCTGGAGGTGTGCGTTTCCACGTGGCGGTGAGCTGCAGTGTGGGGTGAAGATAATCCCGTGGTGTAGTTAGACTGGGAGCTCCAGGATTTAGATGTAGCGAAGTTGAACGGCGATACTTTTTCGAGTGGAGGTGGAGTATAACGGAGTGGAACCTGTTGGCGGTGGTGTTATCGTGCATGTGCCATCTTCTTGATTGTACACTGTTTAATCTCTTAATGGAACGCATCTCAAAAATCTTCTTTCTACCTTCATTGATTTACCTTCCAGATCCTCTGCCTTTGTCACCTAATGTCATTCCCAGCTCCTTACCATAGCAACACAGAGAACCTTGTAATTTATGTAATATCTGCGCTAGCTACTATTTATATAATGCTTGTAATGTAGTTAAATATCCAGAGGTGATTTACAGTCATGTAGCTGGCAAGCCATTAAAATGCAGAGTTGGAGACCAGAAGGGTAGGTGATTGAGTATAAAGGCAGGGTTGTTTATTTAAGTTAGTTCATTGTCGAGGGCACCAAGTTATAGAGAAAAGCTTTTGTTGCGTACTATCCAGTCAGCGGAAAGACAATACCTGATTACAATCCAGCCGTCCACTGTGTACAGATACAAGATAAAAGAACAATGTTTAAAGCAAAAACTAAACTAAACTAAATTAAAACTAGATAAAGTCCAGTAAAGACCGATTAAAGATAGTTCAAAGGTCTCCAAAGAGGTAGATGGTAGCTCAGGAGGCAGTGCAGCGTAGGTTCACCAGATTGATCCCTGGGACTGTCATACGAGGAAAGATTGAAAAGACTAGGCTTGTATTCACTGGAGTTTAGAAGGATGAGGGGGGGGGAATCTTATAGAAACATATAAAATTATAAAAGGACTGGACAAGCTAGATGCAGGAAAAATGTTCCCAATGTTGGGCGAGTCCAGAACCAGGGGCCACAGTCTTAGAATAAAGGGGAGGCCATTTAAGACTGAGGTGAGAAGAGACTTTTTCACCCAGAGAGTTGTGAATTTGTGGAATTCCCTGCCACAGAGGGCAGTGGAGGCCAAGTCACTGGATGGATTTAAGAGAGAGTTAGATAGAGCTCGAGGGGCTAGTGGAATCAAGGGATATGGGGAGAAGGCAGGCACGGGTTATTGATCGGGGACGATCAGCCATGATCACAATGAATGGCGGTGCTGGTTCGAAGGGCCGAATGGCCTCCTCCTGCACCTATTTTCTATGTTTCTATTACCACTCTCTAGTTTGTGATAGGATGGTTTAGTTGCCTGATGACAGCTGGGAAGCAACTGTCCCTGAATCTGGAGGTGTGAGTTTCTGTATCTCGTGCCTGATGGGAGAGGGGAGAAGAGGGAGTGTCCAGTGTGCGACTTGTCTTTGAGTGTGCTGCTGGCCTTGCCGAGGCAGCGTGAGGTGTGGATGGAGTCACTGGAAGGGAGGTTGGTTTGTGTGATTGGCTGGGCTGCGTCCACAATTTGTTGCAATTTCTTGCGGTCTGGGACGGAGCTGAATCTAGAGGCATGTGCGAGAAGAGGGAGTGGCCGGGGTGAGACTGGCCCTTGATTATGCTGCTGGCCTTGCCAAGGCAGCGTGAAGTGTAGATGGAGTCAATGAGTCAAGGGAGGTTGGGAGGAATTCCAGAGCTTAGCAATTGGGAAAACAGTTGACTGTGTGAGTCCCATAAAAACTGGGAAAATGAAGGAGCTGGAATCGGAGGAAAATGGAGACGGTGCTTGGTTTGGGGGAGGTTAGGCTGTGGAAGGATATGAAGCCTAAGTAAGGAATGCTAGGCTTTATGCATCGCAGGGCTGGGACTGGGTGTGAGTCAGTCAATAGGATTTAGTGTGAGTCAGGGCAAGGACCCCAGGGTTTTGGGTGTGCTCGGGAAATCCCTGCCTGCCAAACTAGACCAGATCAGCCTGGATAAGTTCATAATTGATGGGAGCAGAATTAGGCCATTTGGCCCATCAAGTCTATTCCGCCATTCAATCATGGCTGATCCATCCCATTCTCCTGCCTTCTCCCCATAACCCCTGACACCCGTACTAATCATGAATCTATTTATCTCGGGATAAATGAGATGATCATACAATGGCCAGCTATCAGCCCATTCACTTTTACTCGCCACTCAGTACTAATTGGACATCGTGGACCCAATTCTCGATCTCCATGCAAACCATTTTTGAAGTGAAAGGCAACCCGGTGATGTTAGGCCCAATTTTACCAAGTACCCGTTGCCGCGGTGGAGTTGCTGCCTTACAGCGCCAGAGACCCGGGTTCGATCCTGACTACGGGTGCTTGTCTGTACGGAGTTTGTGCGTTCGCCCCAGTGACCTGCGTGGGTTTTCCCCGAGATCTTCGGTTTCCTCCCACACTCCAAAGACGCACAATTTTTGTAGGTTAATTGCCTCGGTGTCAATATATAAAAACAATTGTCCCTAGTGTGTGTTGGGTAATGTTAATGTGCGGGCATCACTGGTCGGTGCGGACTCGGTGGGCTGAAGGGCCTGTGTCCAGGCTGTATCTTTACACTAAACTAAAATACACATGGTACTCTTGAGCTTTCACAGTCCTACGAAAGAACTGCCGTAACTGATTAGTTGCAGGAGGTTAAAAGCATGGCAGCTCATGGTCGGGTGAAGAAAGTCAGGGCGGGTTGAATTCAGCTTAGAAACATAGAAACCTGGCCATTACATCTAAGTGTCCCAATTGGTTAACCTGCTGACCCCAAAAGGCAGCTGCAAATTTGTCTTGCCAAAAATATCACATGAACTGCAGCAGCGCGGTGGCGCAGCTGTAGAGTTGCTGCCTTACAGCGCCAGAGTTTCAGGTTCAATCCTGACCACAGGTGTTGTCTGTACGAAGTTTGTACATTCTTCCTGTGACCCCTGGGCAGTCCGGTTTCCTCCCACTTTCCAAAGACGTGAAGGTTTTTTGGATCATTGGCTGCTGTAAATTGTCGCTCGCGAGTGTGGGATAGAGCTAGCCCATGGGCGAAACATATAAGATTGTTAAGGGCTTGGACACGCTAGAGGCAGGAAACATGTTCCCGATGTTTGGGGGAGTCCAGAACCAGGGGCCACACAGTTTAAGAATAAGGGGTAAGCCATTTAGAACGGAGACGAGGAAATACTTTTTTAGAACGGAGACGAGGAAACACTTTTTCTCACAGAGAGTGGTGAGTCTGTGGAATTCTCTGCCTCAGAGGGTGGTGGAGGCAGGTTCTCTGGATGCTTTCAAGAGAGAGCTAGATAGGGCTCTTAAAAATAGCGGAGTCAGGGGATATGGGGAGAAGGCAGGAACGGGGTACTGATTGGGGATGATCAGCCATGATCACATTGAATGGCCGAAGGGCCGAATGGTCTACTCCTGCACCTATTGCCCATTGTCTATTGGTCGGCGCGGACTCGGGCCTGTCTCCACGCTGTGTCCCCAAACGAAACTAATATTCACCCTTCTCATTGCCAGGCAACCAGTATTCTGAAGGAGCGGAGATGAAAAACCACAAAAGGAAGTTGAGTCCTGGAGAAGACAATGATGTCAACTTGCCGAAGCAGCCGAGGACGACACATAACACCAGCACCAGGCTGGGAAATGGCCACACGCGGTTTCCACAGGGCACAGAGCGACAGGGAAGGAAGGAAGCCTCCATGTCTGGGCACAAAGAACGCAAGGGAATGGAGGAGATGGGACGAGGTGCACAAGATGGAAGTTGCCAGTCCAAGCCTTCGCCGCACGAAGACCAGTTTGGAGGAAATTTGGGCGCCCAGGAAAATCCAACAACGCATTATCACGATGGCAAAGGGGAATCAAAATCAAGTTGCTCCAGTTACGAGAAGGGATTGGTTCCGGCTTCTCTGGCAAGCGACGGCAAGGCAACCCTCCATAAAATCTCAACACCGTTCCGGGATCACCAGGAGGACCTGGGCAGGTCACCGCTGCTGTTCCCCGTTCATTCCGTTACTAAGCCGAGCAGCGGGAGCTGGAGGGACGCCAGTCGACTGTATCCCGGGAAAGAAGGCCAAAAGATGGACATCCAGAAAGGCCCATTGCCGTCGTCAGTTGATTACCAGGGCTCTCAGGGTGCAAAGTTCAAATCGAAAGAATGGTCGGGCATGGCGAGCCGCTCGGATAGCAATGATCTTCCCGCACATAAGGATGGTCACCCAGCTGATGCACTTTGTCCTGACAATAGCCAGAAGTTCTGCTTTCAACACCCTTCACCCAAAGCCAACAACGCTGATGCATCAAAGAAGACTTTGGTGTTGAACAAGAGGGCTCCATCTCCTTTGTACAATGGGTCTGGGGTTCTGGAGGCTGCCTGGCACCCGTTCTACTCTGTACCCACGTCCGGCGAAATTTCAGGACCTCAACTAGTTTCTTACGTGACCAAGGGTGCAGGTTCAAGCACTTACTCGCACTTGCACGCCCACTTCCCCCACTTCCTCGGTGGCAGCTTACCCATTGGGCACCAGTCCTCTCTCTCATCTCTGCTGGCCCTCAACCCCAGCTGGACATGGCGTACAGCACCAGCCTTGGACCGCTAGCCTCCGCCTACAGTTGCTACCATCCAAAGCATCTCCAAGCATCCAACCAGGCCCAACTATCGGCAGCCTACGGCCATCTCAACTTCCACCCTGCAATGTGGCAGAATGTGAACATAGACATGCACTCAGGGTCAAGGTTGGCGGCTGTTCCTCAGGGTTATGTGAATGGGGAACCCACTTATAATATGGTTAGTCATAATACTTGCACAGTCTGACTATTGAGCGAGTGTTTTAACCATGTTTAACAGAAATTAATAGAGCAAAGTAGTTCCTGGTGGTACAGCGGTAGAGTTGCTGCCTTGTTTCTGATTATGGGTCCTGTCTGTATGGAGTTTGTACGCTTTCCCTGTGACTGTGTTGGTTTTCTCCGGGTGCTCCGGTTTCCCCCCACACTCCAAAGACGTGCAGTGTTGTACGTTTCAACGAGATCCCCCTCTCATTCTATTAAACTCCCACGAGTACAGGCCCGCCGTCAAACGCTCATCATATGTTAACCCACTCATTCCTGGGATTAAACCTCCTCTGGACCATCCCCAGAGCCAGCACATCCTTCCTCAGATACGGTGTCCAAAATTGCTCACAATATTCCAAACGCCGGCTGACCAGCGCCTTAAGGAGCGCCAGCGTTGCCTTCCTGTTTTTGTATACAAGCACCCTCGAAATAAATGCTAGCAATGCTAGAGTAGAGGCATTCAATGTGGAGGCAGAGGAGGCAGAAGGGATGAGAAGGGCATTGATATGGTTACAGTATGTCGAAAATGAGAGGAGATGAGAGCAGATGAGTCGTCAGCCTGGAAAGTTGGGATGAATGTACACAAAAATGCTGGAGAAACTCAGCGGGTGCAGCAGCATCTATGGAGCGAAGGAAATAGGCTACGTTTCGGGCCGAAACCCTTCTTCAGACTGATAGGGGGTGGGGAGAAGAAAGGAAAAAAGGCGGAGGAGGAGCCGGAGGGCTGGGGGAGGGGAGGAGACAACCAGAGGGCTGATGAAGGGGAGGAGACAGCAAGGGCTAGCAGAATTGGGAGAATTCAATGTTCATGCCCCCAGGATGTAGACTGCCCAAGCGGAATATGAGGTGCATTTCCTCCAATTTCCGGTGTTGCTCGCTGTGGCCATGGAGGAGACCCAGGACAGAGAGGTCAGATACAGAATGGGAGGGGGAGAGTTGAAGTGCTGAGCCACCGGGAGGTCAGGTTGGTTATTGCGGACCGAGCGGAGGTGTTCGGCGAATAATTCGGCAGTTGGGATGAATAGTTTGTATGTTCGGCACATTGTTATTTAGCGTAAGGCAGCAAATGGCAGCAGGGGATCGTTGCTTTGGAAGAGACTCTGGGGTACAGAGGGTAGTTGACGCCAGTTCATTGGCTATATTTAAGAGGGAGTTAGATGTGGCCCTTGTGGCTAAAGGGATCAGGGGGTATGGAGAGAAGGCAGGTACGGGATACTGAGTTGGATGATCAGCCATGATCATATTGAATGGCGGTGCAGGCTCGAAGGGCCGAATGGCCTACTCCTGCACCTATTTTCTATGTTTCTATGTTTTCCCAAATCTATTATTCATGACCTGCCTGCTGCCTTTTTTCCCCCCCGCAAAGCTAACGTGCATTAATCTTCTGTGTTGAACAGGGCTTTGCCAACCCATGGTCTTTCCACCAGTCTCATAAAAATGTTGCCAACAACCAGGCAGAACTGGGTCCATATTGCAGCATAACCAACGCCAAGGAGCTTGCGGATGCTAAAGCAAATTCCACTTATGTTTACAACGGGTAAGTATGGATGATTTAGTTGAAGGAACCGCCATTGCATTAAGTCTTAAAGAAGGAACTGCAGATGCTGGAAAATCGAAGGTACACAAAAATGCTGGAGAAACTCAGCGGGTGCAGCAGCATCTATGGAGCGAAGG
The DNA here is from genome assembly GCA_038087875.1 of Malacoraja senta. Taxonomy (NCBI): domain Eukaryota; kingdom Metazoa; phylum Chordata; class Chondrichthyes; order Rajiformes; family Rajidae; genus Malacoraja; species Malacoraja senta. The sequence continues at coordinate 18,984 of JAXLNO010006145.1, read as the reverse complement.
GTTTCGGCCCGAAACGTTACCTATTTCCTTCGCTCCATAGATGCTGCTGCACCCGCTGAGTTTCTCCAGCATTTTTGTGTACATTGCATTAAGTCTTCCCAGCTTCTACACAGCCTTCACTCTTCCCCTCGTGGGGTGTGGAGTCAATGAAATGGTTTGGGCAATGGCCAACACTTAAGAGCTTTCAGTGATTGGGTTGGGTGCCAAGTCAACTGGACAGCTAATTAAACACTCTAATTAATGCTCCTTGCTATTGACCATCTGCTAAACTGGAGACTGAACTGACTTGAGCAAGCTTTGTCATAGTACTGCTCATCACAGCTCGCCACTGTGTCACCAAGTGAATTAACTCTTCTTCCCTCCTAGAGATATCAACGGCGCCAGGATGTACGGGGATTTTTTGCACCCCTTTCCGCACGGCCCGGGGAAAGTCGAGGTGCAAAATGTCTTGTGTTCTAACGTGGGCCTGCACCCAGTGCCCGAGGGGCAGTTGTACAAAGAGGTGGCCTTCAAACAGGACCTGGAATCCGACGGGCCGGCCGAGGCGCAAAACGGTAGAAGGGACGACGCAAGCATCGCGACGGAGGCGAGGGATGGGAAGCCACTCTCGCTGGTCGTGAGGAGCGAGCCGAAGACCAAACCTGGAGAACCGCCTCTGGTGTCTCCAAATCTCAGGCCAGCGTCTCGCAGCAAAGAACCACCCACTCCTTCATCGTCTTCGGGTTTCACGTTGCTGACCCACTCTCCTCCCGATTTCCCCAGGAAGGTGGTGCCCACCACCCAACACCAGCAGGTCATCCTTGACGAGAACCAAAGGGGCCTAGCGTTGGAGGCGACGTCGGTGAATGGAGGCATCAGCCGCCAACATTCTCCCTTTCATAGACCACCAAGAGAAGCCGGAGCCAAGGTGAAAGATCACTACCACATCCAATACCAAGCACCGCGCTCGTCGCTTCCGGTTAACTCATTGGAGGACAAAAATACCCTTCGAGACTTGAGCCACGGACACTTTGAGCAGATGAACGACGCGCCTAAGGTCTCGGCCTTGCCTCTCCCGCTTGTTACATCCACGGAGGCACGCCACCCCAGCCAACTCCCCTTAACAATGCCGATGTCGAAGTCTCCTGACGCGGCGAAAATTCTAACAATGATTCCCAGGGATATTGCAAACAAGGATTTCACTGGCAATTCCAAACGCGGGAAACCGGAACACGAGAAAGCAAATCACGTTCCGGGGATCCACGGCAAGGTTCCTGTTCATTATCAAATTCCTTCTACGCCCTGCCTTCCAGCGTGCGGGAAGCAAATTAACGTTGCGCCGCCGGTGGAACTGGGTGGGAGGACCAGGCAGGCCACGTACTCCGCAACGGCTAGTACTGACAACAGGCATCAGGAGAAAGGCGGCAATCCTTACAATAAAGAACATTGCTCCAGCTCGCCAAACTTCCCGCCCATCGGTCAGGGTTTGGCTCAGTATGGTTATAATATGTCTCCCTCGAAAGGTACGGTAAACGGCAAAAGCGTCTTGCAGGAAACCGGCGCCGACGATTTCTACACGCCCAAAAAGTACAAGGCGGCCAGGGCGGCTACTCCGTGTGCCATGAAACCGGCCAGCGACAGCCAGACGTTGGTGAGGGACACGCAGGCCAGCAACGTGAGTAGGGACTCGACCTCGCCCAAAGTGCCCTTGGCCAACTGCTCTCCGGTGAAGCCAGCATCCGTCCCCGACGCGGTGAACGCAAGCCCGTCGTTGCAGTCCAGCCCGCCCGGCCAGCACACCAAGCTAAAGAAGGCTTGGCTCACGCGCCATTCCGAGCAGGACACCTCGAGGGAGCGGCAGGAGAGCCGGCTCGGCGGGACGGCTCCGGGGCCGGATCTCCCTCGAGGGCAAGGGGTGCCGCCGGTGGCCACGGTCGGCGGCCCCGAGCAGCACGACGACGGGAGCCGGGGGGGCCCGGCGGCCAAGAGAAGCGGCGAGGGCGAGCGCGGCAACCCGGCGGAGGGCCGGCACTGGCTCAGGGCGAGGCGGGAGGCCAAGCTCGCCAACCAGTGCAAGGCAGCCCAAGACTCGGGGGAAGATGCGGAGAAAAACAACAGCAGCAGCAAGGCAAGGGAGGAGGAAGACCTGAAAGCAGCCAAAAAAACCGAGAAAGAAAACACCAGCAGAAGGAACGGTAAGATGCATCTCCTTTCTACATCATAGATTAGTGTTGGTGGAAATTATACCAGTGCTCCAGTGATATGATCTAGATTTCACACGGAGTCAAGACAAGTCAAGTCTAGAGAGTTTATTGTCATGTGTCCCTGATAGGACAATGAAATTCTTGCTTTGCTTCAGCACAACAGAACATAGTAGGCATTGACGACAAAACAGATCAGTGTGTCCATATACCATTATATACGTAAATACACACATGAATAAATAAATTGATAAAGTGCAAATAAACAGATAATGGGCTATTAATGTTCAGAGTTTTGTCCGAGCCAAGTTTAATAGCCTGATGGCTGTGGGGAAGTAGCTATTCCTGAACCTGGTCGTTGCAGTCTTCAGGCTCCTGTACCTTCTACCTGAAGGTAGCGGGGAGATGAGTGTGTGGCCAGGATGGTGTGGGTCCTTGATGATGCTGCCAGCCTTTTTGAGGCAGCGACTGCGATAGATCCCCTCGATGAGGCAGAGTCGCACCCTGCCCAACACCTCCCCTCTCCCATCAGGCAAATTATTCCCATCCTAGTTTAAGGTTTAGCTGCCGTCTCAGTTTGGACGACTTCAGAGACTGCCCTGCATCAGCATGTCCCCCACATTAAACTTCCCACTTTCGAATAATTTAACTAAAAAGTAAATGAAAAGCACTGAAGGGAGCCAATTAATTCCACAACACAGGAAGAAACGCTTGATTACAGAACATTTCCTCTGAAGTTGACTTTAGTTGAGAGATACAGGGCCTTCAGCCCAACAAGTTCTGCGACAACCAGCAATCCCCGAACACTATAGCACTATCCGACACACTCTGGGCAATGAACAATTTTTACCGAAGCCAATTAACCTACATACCTGTACGTCTTTGGAGTGTGGGAGGAAACCAGAGGACCCCGGGGAAAACCCACGCAGGGCACAAGGAGAACGTACAAACTCTGTACAGGCAGCACCCGTAGTCAGGATCGAACCCGGGGCCTCTGGCACTGTAAGGCAGCAACTCTACCGCTGCGCCACCGTGTCACCCAGTCTGTGGCAACGAATTTCAGAATCAGAGTTCAATAGAATAGAATAGAATGCCATTTATTGTCATTCAAACAGACATGGTTCGAACGAAATTTCACTCCTGCAGTCATAACATCAAAAAAAAACAAGACACACAATTAACACAATTTACACAAACATCCATCACAGTGAATCTCCAAACACCTCCTCACTGTGATGGAAGGCAAAAAGTAAACATGAATACGTCCTGTAATTTTTTTTTTTTTCCCCCGCTAAGCTTTGATTTGCTCGAGGTCCTTGAGTTAGATAAGATAAGATAAGATAAGATAAGACTTTATTAATCCCCTTATTCAGGGGAAATTCAGATGTCCTTGCAGCACACTAATAAAAATACAACATAGTGTTCAAAAAGAAGTTCAACACAAAAACATCCCCCCACAATGGTTCCCACTGTGGGGGAAGGCACAAAGTCCAGTCCCCATCCTCTTGTCCACCCAGAGTCGGGCCCACTGAGGCCTCCACAGTCCCGCCACGGCGCCCAATATTCTCGCCCAGGCTCCGGGATGTACCATTCAGTTATTAAATTGTGGAGAACCCAGGATAATCCTGCAGGGTCGACACAAGATTGGCAGGAGCGTACTGCCGACGATTTAGCTCTTGCTCCCTGGAACGTCGGAGGTTGAGGGGAGACTTGGTAGAAGGATATCAAATAATGAGAGGCGTAGAGCGACCTACCAAGGCCAGGGAGAGGAGGAAGGCGGCCGCCCAGAACCTGCCCGCGATCT
>JAXLNO010006145.1:5000-10000 GCA_038087875.1 Malacoraja senta | reverse complement strand
CTATTTCCAGAGAGGCTGCCTGACCTATCTCCAGAGAGGCTGCCTGACCTATCTCCAGAGAGGCTGCCTGACCTATCTCCAGAGATGCTGCCTGACCTATCTCCAGAGTTGCTGCCTGACCTATCTCCAGAGATGCTGCCTGACCTATCTCCAGAGTTGCTGCCTGACCTATCTCCAGAGAGGCTGCCTGACCTATCTCCAGAGAGGCTGCCTGACCTATCTCCGGAGATGCTGCCTGACCTATCTCCAGAGAGGCCCCCCTGGATGGGACTCTAGTCCCTGTAACGCAGGAGGACGAGGGTGATCTTATAGAGATGTGTAACATCATGGGATTGTCTACCCCTGCTGGAGGTGGTAGTTGAGGCGGGACCTTCACAATGTTTAAGAAGCGATTAGGAACTTACATGGATAGGACAGATTTAGAGGGATCTCGGGCAAAAGCAGGAATGTGGGACCAGTGTAGGTGGGACATGTTGGTCAGTGGGGGCAAGTTGGGCCGAAGGGACTGCTTCCACGCTGTATCACTCTATGACCTGCTGCATTACTCCAGAACATGGTGCTTTTTTTTTGTCAGCCATCATCTGCAGTTCATTGTATAAACATCACACTGGGACAGATTTCAAACCAAGGAGTTATCCGTGCACGTTGACGTCAGAGTGGAGTTTCTTGTATAAGTATGTATAAGTAAAGGTGAGATGCAGGAGCAATACAAATCTCACTCTTCCTTGTTCTACCGCTCGCAGGCTGTCTGTTGGTCGTAATGGTGGTCTGAAGGTTGAAGGCTTCTCCACGGAGGAGCAGATTAATGAAGAGATGCCGCTGGAGTCGCCGACCGGTGCTACGGACACTGGTCTGGACCGCGACACTTCAGCCTACATCCTGGGGCACGTTGGTGACCTTTTCTGTGGCCTGGTGCTGTCTGAGCAAGGACTGCTGGAGAGGATCGGCAAGAGCTACGACGGTAAGTACCTCCGATTCCGGGACGGTCGTAAGTCACGTAGGTCAAGCTGCCAGTTGCGCGCGTGGCAATGTGCCAACTCTCACCTCCCTGCAGAGACGGCACATCCCAGCGGAATGTGCCGACATCACGCCATATGCCTGGCACAAGGGGCAGAGAAATGTGGACGCAGCCCAGACCATCAACCTCCCTCCCATTGACTCCACTTACACCTCAAGCTGCCTCGGCAAAGCCAGCAGCATAATCAAGGACCAGTCGCACCCCGGCCACTCCCTCTTCTCCCCTCTCCCATTGGGTGAAAAATATAGAAGTGTGAAAACGCACACCACCAGATTCAGGGCCAGTTTCTTCCCAGCTGTTATCAGGCAACTGAATCATCCTACCACAACCAGAGAGCAGTCCTGACCTACTATATCTACCTCATTAGAGACCCTCGGACTATCTTTGAATGGACTTTACTGGCTTTACCTTGCACTAAACATTATTCCCTTATGTACCTATACACTGTAAATGGCTCGATTGTAATTGTGTTTTGTCTTACCGCTGACTGGTTAGCACGCGACCAAAGCTTTTCACTATACCTGGGTACATGTGACGATATACTAAACTGAACTGAGACTTATGGTGCCTTATGTCTGTCTGCTGTTCCTTTGGCAAATCTTCCTCATGGAATTCTGCTGCTGTCTCCCCTTAGTGGCTTTGACTGTCAGCTGGGCTACAATTCCACTGCCGACTGCCTGTTCATCTTCCAAGTGCTCATACTACACTTTTTTTAAAATCAAAAATATTTATTCAACTATTAAAATAATACATACAGCTCAGTAAAAAACAAAAGAGAACACACCACCATAATACCCGACAAGCGATAAACTTGTATACAACTATCTTGCACTCCTTGTCAAGGATGCCTTTATGTTGGCCTTTATAACAAGAGGAATCGAATATAGGAGCAAAGAGGTCCTTCTGCAGTTGTACAGAGCCCTAGTGAGACTGCACCTGGAGTATTGTGTGCAGTTTTGGTCCCCTAATTTGAGGAAGGACATTCTTGTTATTGTGGGTAGGTTTACAAGGTTAATTCCCAGGATGGCGGGACTGTCATATGCTGAGAGAATGGAGCAGCTGGGCTTGTACACTCTGGAGTTTAGAAGGATGAGAGGGCATCTCATTGAAAGATATAAGATTGTTAAGGGTTTTGGACACGCTAGAGGCAGGAAATATGTTCCCGATGTCGGGGGAGTCCAGAACCAGGGGCCACAGTTTAAGAATAAGGAGTAAGCCATTTAGAACGGAGACGAGGAAACACTTTTTCTCACAGAGAGTGGTGAGTCTGTGGAATTCCCTGCCTCAGAGGGCGGTGGAGGCAGGTTCTCTGGATATTTTCAAGAGAGAGCTAGATAGGGCTCTTAAAAATAGCGGAGTCAGGGGATATGGGGAGAAGGCAGGAACGGGGTACTGATTGGGGATGATCAGCCATGATCACATTGAATGGCGGTGCTGGCTCGAAGGGCTGAATGGCCTACTCCTGCAGCTATTGTCTATTGTCTATTGATGCATTCATCCACCCTGCAGTGCCCAGCGGTTCTGTGGGCAGCACCTCTCTAACACCACCCGGGCGCAGACGTAACCCCGGAAAAGTGGCACATTCTACACCCTTGTGTGCAGAGTGGGCGAGCTTTATGTTCACGAGGGGCCATAGGAGGGTTACGAGAATGATCCCAGGAATCCCCCCTCCCCCCCTTACACGTTCCCCCTGTAATTTTAAATTTAAACCTTCAATGATTTATCCAGTTCCATTTTGAAAGTGTTCAAAATCGCCAGGGTCACTGGTCACAAGAATGATCCAGGGATGATCAGGTTAACGTATGATGAGCGTTTGACGGCACTGGGGCCTGTACTCGCTGGAGTTTAGAAGGATGAGGGGGGGACCTTGTTGAAACTTACTGAATAATGAAAGGCCTGGATAGAGTGGATGTGACGAGGATGTTTCCACTTGTGGGAGAGTCTACGACCAGAGCCCATAGCTTCAGGATAAAATGGTGTGTACCTTTAGATAGTAGATGAGCAGGAATTTCTTTAGTCAGAGGGTGGTGAATCTGTGGAATTCTTTGCCACAGACGGACCTGGAGGCCAAGTCAATGGATATTTTTTATGGCGGATATGGACAGATTCTTGATTAGTAAGGGTATCGGGGCTTATGGGGAGATGGCAGGAGAATGGGGTTGAGGGAAAGATAGATCAGCCATGATAGAATGGCGGAGTAGACGATGGGCTGAATGGCCTATTTCTGCTCCCAGAACTTCTGCCCTTATGAACTTATTCAATGTTCAGGATCTGCACGCGATGATGGCAACAATGGTCTGCGTGGACTCGGTGGGCCGAAGGGCCTGTTTCCACGTTGTATCTCTATGCTAAGCTACTACTTTTCATTAACATTTCATCTGCCCTTAATCTGTGCATTCTGCCAGTCTCAAAGTCCACTGTGATCTTCCTTGTGGTTAACTTGCACTTGTTTTGTGGAGGCCAATTCACTGGATGTTTTCATGAGAGAGTTCGATTTGGCTCTTAGGGCTAAAGGAATCAAGGGATATGGGGAAAAGGCAGGAACGGGGTACTGATTTTGGATGATCAGCCATGATCATATTGAATGGCAGTGCTGGCACGAAGGGCCGAATGGCCTACTCCTGCACCTATTTGTCTTTGTTTCTATAATTGTTTAAAGATTTGTCCTATTTGACACAAAAAGCTGGAATAGCTCAGCGGGTCAGACAGCATCTCTGGAGAAATTTCGGGTCGAGGCCCTTCTTCAGTCTGCAGAAGGGTCTCGACCCGAAACGTCACCCATTCCCTCTCTCCAGAGATGCCGCCTGACCCGCCGAGTTACTCCAGGTTTTTGTGTCTGTCTGCGGTTTAAAGCAGAAATTGCAGTTCCTTCCTCCACATCCTTGGCTGTCACTGAATGTACACAATGGATAACAGCTGGCCCAGCATCAGGAGTAGCTGGCTAACTATCAGTGACTCTCTCCCTGTATTTACCAGTATTGTTTCTCCTCCGGGTTGCTATGGTTAAACATCTCCCGCAGTGCCACTGATCGGTTCTGCAATCAGCTGCTGGAAGTGGCTCAAGTGGTGCACTAACAACAGAGACCCCGCTAGAAATGGTTGTTGGTATGTCCACCTTTTGTGTTTTCTATCAACAGGGGCCATTGCTTGCAAGGCAGCAAACGGAGAGAAGGAAGAGAGGTGTGACTGTTGTCATTCTGTGGTCTTCAACCTGCACTGGGTCTGCCTGTGGTGCGGCTTCTTTGTCTGCATGGAGTGTTACAGCATGAAGCTGAAAAGATGCACACGCAACGAGAAAGGTAACTCAGTGTCTGTCTGTGTGTGTCAGTGTGTGTGTGTGTGTGTGTGTGTGTGTGTGTGTGTGTGTGTGTGTGTGTGTCAGTGTGTGTGTGTGTGTGTGTCAGCGTGTGTCTGTGTGTGTCAGCGTGTGTGTGTGTGTGTCAGCGTGTGTCTGTGTGTGTCAGCGCGTGTGTGTGTGTGTCAGCGTGTGTGTGTGTCAGCGTGTGTGTGTGTCAGCGTGTGTCTGTGTGTGTGTGTGTGTGTGTGTGTGTGTGTGTGTGTGTCAACGTGTGTCTGTGTGTGTCAGCGCGTGTGTGTGTCTGTCAGCGCGTGTTTGTGTGTCAGCGTGTGTGTCTGCGTCAGCGTGCGTGTGTGTGTGTGCACGCTCGTGTGTGTGTGTGTGTCTGTGTGTGTCAGCGTGTGTGTGTGTGTGTCAGCGTTGTGTGTGTGTGTGTCAGCGTGTGTGTGTGTGTGTCAGCGTGTGTGTGTGTGTGTGTCTGTGTGTGTCAGCGTGTGTGTGTCTGTGTGTCAGCGTGTGTGTGTGTGTGTGTTTCAGCGTGTGTGTCTGTGTGTCAGCGTGTGTGTGTCTGTGTGTCAGCGTGTGTGTGTGTGTGTGTGTTTCAGCGTGTGTGTGTGTGTGTTTCAGCGTGTGTGTGTGTGTGTCTGTGTGTGTCAGCGTGTGTGTGTCTGTGTGTCAGCGTGT